>BGZK01004191.1:0-15699 GCA_005406025.1 Eumeta japonica | reverse complement strand
TAAGTATATCTCGCTCTTTTACAGAATTCAAGAAAAGTATACATGTCACAAAATCTCGTACATAAATGTGAAAGAACACGTTCAAAGCAACAAACATATATTTTTATTTTCACAACATTTATGTCTGCTCCTATATAAATGTATGAAAAAAATTTGATGTGTACACTTTGGAGCCTTGCTCTTTATGGGTGTATAATGAGTATAACCAAACAATAACCTAACATTGCTTGTTTCGATATCAAGCACTGCTCGTTTTAGCAAGTAATCATTTTTTCAATGAATAGTGCTCGTTTTCATTTTTTGATATTTAGCAGTCATGCCCTCGATATCGATCGACATCTTAAGCATCGACACCATAATAATTTGGCAAGAATAAAACAAATCTAACGACCAGGCAAAAGTAAACAGTAAACGTCGGGTATACAAATGGTACGAGTTGCGACGATGAGGGTATTGGGAAGGAAGCAGAAAGCGATTCCGAAATAGCAGAATCAACTAAGCTACTACATAGGCGATAATACATGCCACACACCAGAAGCAAGGCAAAATAAGGCAAGGACAGTTAAAGGCAAAGTGGGTACATAATTAACAATGTTCAAGAATATGAGATACAAAACATAACGCCGAGTCACCTGGCAATGTGGACACCGATTTTATTACTCCCTGCTGGAGGGCTGAGGAAGGAAACTAGTCCCACTTGCTGGACACTGGAGCTGACTTCAGCATAATAAAAGAGGAGTCAATGAAAATTTTCCAAACAAAAACAGGATACGAACCAGTGTCCTGACAGGAGCCTTTGGTGGAGGGGCTTCGACACTGGGTACTACAGAAATCCAGATAACAGACAAAAGGCAGCTATCGTGGGTATTCCATATCCACAAGAAATCAAGATTCAAGGGACGGAATTCTAGGAAGGGACAACATGTGGAACAAAGGCATAATAAATACCATAGACAAAACTCTGAACATTTTTGATAAGGAGCACTGGATGAAGACATTTAGCCTTTACACGTCAGAGGAATGTGAGAAGGACGAACAACAGAAAATTTGTTTTACAAAACTTCCGCTGGAAATACCAAATAAGTTGATGGGCACAAAATAGAATCACTGCAGTACCTATAGAATTGAATCACAAATAATGACATACCACTGAGCAAAGAAATCAAAGTAAAATTTTCTAATTTCAATCATTACACGCATGGTGAAAATATGCAAAAATGTCCTCCAAACAGATCAACAGGAAAGGATAAGAATGCTAAAGAATATTGTTTTGACGGAGAAAAACTGGAATACAGAGCAGATAGAGTTAATGAATAGAATGTGTGAAAATTATCACGATGTTTTTATGTTAGACGGCAACGCATTACCATTCATCACATTAGTGAAGCATAGAATACCCGTAAAAACAGAACAACCCCCATAAATCAAAGACAATATCGCCTGTCCCATGTACACAAGGAAGAAATCAATTAACAGGTATCTGAGCTACTCAAAAAAGGGATTATAAGTCCAAGCGTATCCCCATGGAATTCACCAATATTATTAGTGCCCAAAAAATCTCAAGACGGCCAGAAAACGTTCAGACTGGTGGTTGACTTCAGAAACTTGAATGAGGCTACAATAAAGCAAATGTTTACTATCCCTAGAATTTATGAAATTCTCGATCAATTGGGTAATAGCAGATACTTTACTACACTAGATTTAGCAAGCGGGTATCATCAGGTGCTGGTACATGAACAAGATAGAGCAAAAATAGCCTTTAGCACTGATAAGTGTCATTACGAGTTTAATAGAATGCCCTTTGGTTTGACAAGGCACCAGCAATGTTTCAAATGGTCATGAATACTGTTTTGACAGGCTTGCAAGTCCTGGACTGTTTTGTATACCTTGACGCATATAGTTGTATACGGTAGAAATGTTGCCGCACGAGAGAAAATTATCAATGTCCCAACCAGGCTATGCGAGGGTGGACTCAAATTAAGCACGAAGAACTGTCAGTTCCTACGAAGAGAAATAGTATACATAGGACACAAATGTTCCAGCGAAGAAGTTAACTACCAGATCCTTCCAAGGTAGAATGCGTAAAACAACTTAAGCCCCTGAGAACCATTAAAGAAGCATAACGAAGCACAACCCACCTTTTACAGCATTAGTTGCATCTTTATATGTAAACCGTAATTTCCATGTTTTATCCCTATCTCTTTCTTGATACGCTGCGTGCAGGTGCTATCTCAAACAATACCACTGCACAAACCTCTACTGCAAACTTCTTGTCATCCCAACCATATTCAGTTATATAGTCAGGGCATATCTTGGCAAATTCAGCCTCTAATTCTTCAAATTTAAAGGGAACACCTCCAAACAAGTCAAATGCTTCACGTGCTGACATCCCAGTCATCACCTGTATGTCAGGATTGGCAATACTTGAAGGCTTACTATACCCATCGCAATGTTGTCTGCTATAGACATTTAAAATGTGTGTGTCATTGAATATGCACTAGTACTATAAGAACTACTGACTAACTACTCCTTTTGTGGGCATATGTAGACATTGGAACTAATTATTTACTATTGACACTGGTACTACTGACTAAGTACCCCTTTTAGGGTTATATGTAGACATTGTAACTAGGTATTTACTATTGACCCTGGTATTATTTGTTTACTATACCCATCGCAATGTTGCCTGCTATAGACATTTGATATTTATAAGTGTCATTGAATATGCACTAGTACTATAAGAACTACTGACTAACTACTCCTTTTGGGGCATATGTAGACATTGGAACTAATTATTTACTATTGACACTGGTACTAACTGACTAAGTACCTTTTAGGGTTATATGTAGACATTGCAACTAGGTATTTACTATTGACCCTGGTATTATTTTGTTTACTATACCCATCGCAATGTTGCCTGCTATAGACATTTTATATGCGTGTCATTGAGAATGCACTAGTACTATAAGAACTACTGACTAATCCACTTTTAGGGTATATGTAGACGTTTGTACTAATTATTAACTATTGATATTGGAAGTACAAATTTTAGTATTTCATATTTTATTTAACATATACAGTTTCTTAAATGCCATTAGTTACACCTTTTCGTTTACAATATTAAATTAAAAGGCTTATAAAAATCACATATTTTGACTTTAAATTAGTCGTTCCTCAGTTCTTTTTTAATATAATCTACTTTTATTTATTTCAAACATAGTAATACAAGGTCAAAAAAACGCATTTCAAAGTAAATCTGATTAGTAGATATACCAACTGAGTCAGATTTAGCAAATATATTAGCAAAGTATTTCATGTTTTCCCTAATAGCTGATTTAGCCTTATTTCGATATTTGCAAAAGTTTTCCAACTATCCGCGGAGCGGTCATTTTGGTATAACCTAAACGCCAAATCACGGTGCGACTGGGCTTGTATTACAGTATCGGTTTTCATCCATATATCACCATGAGTTTTGATCCTAATACGTCTCAAAGGTACACATGAATACAGATTGTTAACTAACGCAGAAAAATTATTAAACATGGACTCAACATTCGTTTCATTAAAATGCTCAATACATCAAACTCAGATAGACGCACCATAAATTCATGCCAGTTTACACTATTAAGATCACTACCTTGATTCAATACATTGCAAATTCAATCTAAATGAAGCAAAAATAAGAGCATGGTGAGATATTGAAGGACATTGTACCTGCCCTGCAATATTTTGAATTAAACTATCCGAAACCAGCATGTAGTCAATAAGAGATGTTGAGAAGTGATGGACATCATATGAGTTGGAACTGAATTATGGTACCGACAAACTAAATCTATCAAAAACAACCGTACTCGATTTAGATATTTCAAATAGATCGTAATTAAAATCACCAACAATGATAATGTCAGAGTAGTTATGAGCATTTCATGATGACTCATCGAAATTACTGAAGTAGGAGGGGTATGTAAACGACACCAAATAATATTTTACTATTATTTAAGAATATCTCAAGAAATAGCGATTCATAATTCTAGTGAACACAAGCTTTAAAACCTGTTTAAATTTGATATTGTTTGAAACATAAATACCTACACCACCCTCCTAGAACTAACACGATCATTATGAACCAATTTATATCCATGTACCTCCACAGATCTACTAGAAATGCTCTGAGATAACCACGTCTCAGATAAGCCAATAATATCAAGCCGTGATCCAGAAATAATACTTTTAAACTCATCAAACTTAGACGATCTCAAAGAAGGTCTGATACTACAACAGTTTAAGTGACCAACATTTAGTTGGCCCATATAGGGACTGAGAGTATTCTTTATATATATATATATATTGTTATTTACAACTGAGCCTAAATTTATATTAGAAGACATCATAATACTGGAGAGCAAACATCTATAATAAAAAATTAAATGCATTACAATTTCAATAACACAGCCACTCAGCTGAAAAACAATTAAATCAGTTAATTTAAAAGAATTAGTTTACTACATTACTGTAAGGATACAAGAGCATATCATGATGAAAGCTATGAAAAGGCAAAAAAAAAAGGAAACTCAAGTAGCATATACAAACTCAAAATCATATCATGATAAACTCTTGCACTTAAAATATGCAAATGGCATATTCTTCACAATAATATGAGAACATAAGCTATAGTATAGAATATTTTAACAGCAATGAAAATGTAATATAAGTGTACTTTGTTCAACAAAGCTATAAAAGAATCCATCCACAGAGAGAGAAAAAAAATATAAAATACCAAACAAAATACCATTTGGAAGTTAAGGCTTAGCGGTATTAGTAATTTAAATTTGTTATAATGCCTTCTTCCGTACCTTCAGACAAGTATTAAGTTTACCTACGGCGGGCGAATGATGGTCGTTCAGGAATATGCAATATTTGGTTCAGGTCAGTGGGAATATTCTCGCCAGGAATGATATCAGCAGTCTTCAAAGGATTTACACTTAAGCTCTTAAAATAACCCTTCATTATTCCACTCTTAATAGATTGGCGGTTGAATTTAACAAGCATAGACTTCTTATTATTTATAAACATAGCATGATTGATATCTCTGTCAGTAACAACAATATCATACAACTTCGCCAATCTAATAACAACATCCGTGGTGTCAAATGCACATTGGTATACCATTAATAACAATATCGTTAGAATTAAATTTCTTTGTATGAGGTATTGTTCTCTCCTCAAAATGAAAATTTTGAGTCCACTTTGATTTAACATATTATAAGTATTACAATTGGTAATCACATTTTAAGGCATCAAGATTATCAGACAACTCTTTTGATATCAGCACCAATTGAGTCTAGATTACGTGTAATTAGATTACGGTCCTCCTCAAATCGACCACCAAGCTATCAAGTTTTTATTGAGGCCAGCAAAAATGAACGCTTGCTCAGAGCTGAAAGGTTCCCATTACATGGGCAAATAAAAGATACAACAGGTAATTTCTTGATAGAAGCAAAGTCATTACTCAAAATACCGGCACACAAGATATGTAACCATCCATCACATATATCACAACAGATAGAAGCAGTCCCTTCAACTGAGTCATCAATAGCTAGTTTGCAAGCACCACATTTGTGGAGTTTCTTTGATGGAGCCATGATGATGATTATAAAACAGCAACACAACACAGTAAAGCAAGCAGCAACCAAAAGTTAATTATTATTAGCAAAACCAACACGCACCATCAATTAGGAAAATGTTTTATGCGAACACGAAATCAAAAGGTATATAAAACACTGTCTCACACAATTTATAATTATTTTAATAGTTTGTAGTAAGAAAATATTAATCAGCCGAAAAAATGTGCTTCTACTCAAACATAGTGTTGCCACTTTTGCAACTTGATTGTTTAAAATTTTTTTCTGCAGTTGAAAAGCAGCTCACAGGGTTTTATTCAGGTAAATCAATAGAAGTTGATACTATATATACACATTTAAAGAAGTTTTGTTTTAATAAAAAAATAATTGCTACATTGTAATAAAATATTACCCATAATACTTGTATATACGTTGTCGTAATCTTTTGATCTCTTTTACCAAAAGAACCTTCCACATTAAAATTCATGATTATTTCATGTCCAAGAATTTGATAGAAATTGCGTTTTACATTATCTCCAAGAATTGTCTTCATTTGTCGAATCTAAAAATAATTAAGTTTTTGTTGATTTGGTTTCGCTGCGAATTTTTCTTTTAATGTAAGTACTTACGTATGGGTCCGGTTGAGTCCGAAGAATATTGTTTAATTCAGGCAATTTGTCTTCGGTGGCAATTGGAAATAAACACTAAATTTCGGCATATTATTTTGCAGCAAAAGACTTTGTGTTCTGCTAAAATATCAATAATAGTAACTTGTAATATATCAATCTCGATTTCCAATTAAATTTTATATTTCACTAAACAAAGTGGCAATACAAAACAACAAAAAACATATTAAGCATATGTGATGTTATTTACGAAGCCAAAGCATTTTTATGACGGCGGTAAAGTAAATTGTGTAGACACATTGCTGGCAGTGTCATTATAAATGGTGGGAAGAGTGAAGTTGAATTGATTATACTGACCATGCTTCAGGGGTAAATAAGTATATGCTGTATGTTTGGCAAGAGAAGCCAAAAATAAAATAAAAGCAGCACACATCACGCCTCATTTATTTTGTCATTGGCATGCGCTGAAAGCTGAACATTGTTTATTATTTAGAAGCGCAAAAATTACTTTTATGGTTAAAGAATATATTTTTTTTCTGAACGCGGTCGATATTTTATTTTTTCTTTTATTCGTCTTTAAATGTATGAAGACTATATAAACTATATTTTTATAATAGAAATACTCTTATTTGCCTAATTCATAAAACACATTATTAGTAGGTTATAACTATCTTATGAGCAAAATCCAAAAGTGTATTCATAAACGACTTATAGCTTATTAGGCTGCTTATAACCATTATAATTGAATATTTTATTGTGGCTCTACCCAACTATAAGCGTTTATAAAGTGAAAATTGTTGAATTAATGATTTTTTTATTTTTAAACCTTTATGAATTTCTTGCTTTTGAATGTCTGTATGATTGCATTTTATTGTTTCTATAACCAAATCATAATTGCATATTAAACTATGAAATCGAAAATATGTATGGTATGTATGTAGTTCAGCAGCCACACAGCTATATCGTTTTCTGTTAATTTAAGGAGGTGGCTGTGGGCTTCTCCACCAGTTCTAGCTTAACTCTTTTCTATGCTGAAACTTCTTTCTTCATGTTTATTTTGCTACCATCCATTGGTGATTTCAATTCAATAGTGTCGTTTGCTGCCCCTGGCACATTTGTTGAACTATAATAAAACCAATGTTAAAAGTTACATGTATGTATGTACATACATACGATATACTATATTTTAAGATTAAGTAGACTTACCTTTCCTCGATGCCTAACCAGGCTTTTTTTTATTGTTTTAGTTGGTATCTGTGTTTTTGTTTTCTACACAGCCACCTTTCTTTTATTAATTGTTTTAATAACATCTACAAATGTGAAATATTTATGATAATTTATTAAAATTAATTAAACATACTATGTACATAGATATTTACATATGTAACTTACCTTGTCCTCTCCAAAACCAATTGTTTGATCTTTTGGTTTACATTCAGAAGCATCTTCAATTTTCACTTCACTCATTTTAGAATAAAGAAAATGTCACCAATAAAATAACTTTTAACAAAAATATTCGCAAATTAAATAATTTTTACTACTGAATTATGTTTTCGAAACTATTTTGCAATAATTATAGTGCTGCACAAACAAATGCTAGAGAGTAAGTAGTCGACTACTTTGGTGCCAGTTGTTAAACAAACATGTTTGAGGCAATTTTTTACAATTCAAAGCTTTGTATACATATTTTTGCAATAAAAATAAGTAAAACAATCAATTATTTTATATTCGAACAAATCTATGTTATATATAAAAAAATATTTTGCATTTTCAGCTACCCAAATATTTAGTTACTTATATAAATATCATTATGCAGCACTAGGCACAAAATGAGAGTGAATATGGCATTGCCAACATTAAAGCACACAAAAATAGTAAAAAGAGTTTAATAGTTATTTCACCTGTATAATGTGTTTATGAATTGAATTTTTATGAGTTGCTTATAACTCTGTTAGTGTATAATAACTATTACCAACTTATAAGCTGAAATAAGAAATTTTTATGAATTAGGCTGTTAAACATTATGTGTTTCTTATATATGTATTCTTAACTAACTCTTCCAACAATCTTTAATTTTTTAAGTACATGTTTATACATTAATAGATACATATTTAAAGTTTGTAAGTTGTTTATCGTTACCTAATTAGTTTTGTTACTTTATTGTTTACATTACCATAAATGCATTTTGTTCTTGTAATCTATATTTCATAATTTTGTTTAAAATATCCTATATACATTTTGTTCCAATATTTTATGATCTCTAAATATATTTTACATTTGTGGTTATGTGTGCAGTTTTACAAAAGCTTTCTCATTAAAATTTTCCAAGGTTGTTCGGATATATGTGTGAGTATATATATTAACATTAACTTTGCGTGCGATGGATCTCTCTGTGTTGTTTGTTGAGATTGCTGGGACAGCTGCTCTGGCCTGGGGCAGGGTGGGCTGCTGTTGCTCGTCTTGCACTGCGGCTGCGTTGATGGGATTGGTTTCACCATTCAGCTGCACGTACATATGTACCGTCTGTAAGGTCTCGTTTAGGTGTATTGACTGTTCTATGAGTTGTGTCTGCCTTGTATACGTTTGTATCGTCTTAACTGTACAGGTGGGAATCTGTCAGGCTATTAACAATGTGGTTATAAGATTAGACCATGGATTCAATTCAGGTTTAAATTGTATAATCACTGAGGTAATTATAAAACTATCGGTGGTTTACCTATGAAATAAAAGATAAATCGTTACAATTAACTGTTTTTGTCGATAGGATTGCTAACGAAAAGCCTGGTTAGTACCATAGATAATTTTGCATCTAGAGTAGACGTGGTCTCGTCCCATTCTCAGTTGCCTCAGATCTACTGGTGTTGGACCGTCAGCATGAATTCTGGCAGATTTTCGTCCCATGAATCATGGTTTTCCCGAGATCTGTGCTAGCATCGTTTTGATTACGCGGCTGGCGCGTTCTTGTGGTGTATATGGTGCCGCAAACTCTTAGCGGATACCATTTTCCAAAATCCTCCGTGATAATCTGCTTCGGCAACTCATTGCCAGGGAACAATATGTCCCCGGAACCTTTGCAGAGTCCTCTACCGGTCAAATTTATGAAACATCATGATCATCTCTCTCCAAATCAGATCCTCGATGAAGCTGTCTGTTCACAGTCTCAGATATCTCTGATAAACTTCTTATTCGTTGCTCTTGATAATTCTTTTATTTGACAGTTCTTAATTTCTTTGATATGCATCGCTCAGCACGTCGAAATACGCCTTCTTTGTTCTTTTGTTTCTGGTGGCTGTGTGCAATTTGTGACTGGACGGGGATAATTACTCGAGTATTGCCCATTGTTTTTGCGTTGCTTGACGAATCGGTAAACTCGCTTCCTCTCCCGCCTGGTGCTATCTGAAAAGGAAAACTGTCTGCCTACTGGTGTTATTTGTGATATTTATATTCTGTCGGAATCGGCGATGATTTTTTTTATGGATCCTTCTTCTTGTATCGGCGGGTTTTGTTTTGTTGTCGTTTCATGCATTCCTCTGCCAATTCAACTGCAAGAGATTGCGGGTCTGACTGGCTTTGAAGTTGTAGTTCACATTACGTTTTGACCTAGTGTTGGATCAGTTGTGGAATGAGTCCATCTGGATGACATCATCCCCTGTTATTGAAGGAATCTGACATTGAAGAATATTGATCTCCCTGAGAATGTTCTTAGATGTAGATGAGTCAAATAAGCCCCACCCGAACTGTGACAGCTTTTGTAAGGATGCCAAGTCCGTGTAAACTGATTTCACTTTGACCTGATCAACATGTTGAGCATCTTTGCCGCATATAGATGGGCATTTGATTATTGGCCTTAGAGCTTTCTTCCATTTTAGGTGCACTAGATGTCTGTTCCATCTTTTGCACTGTGGCTGCAAACATAGTCTCATATTGCCAGTGGCTACGCGCATACTTTATCTCCATATCGTCTTTTTCATCGAAGTCATATATCGCTGTCCCAGCCAAGACGCTTAAACTCTCCATACACCCCTTCTGTAGCATCAAATTATTACCAGAAAGTTATTATGAAATGTGTATGTGTGACATTAATTTAATCGGCTATTGTAATGCCATGCACCTCTCAAGTGTTAACCATTTCTAACACCTTTACATGTCCTCGTGTCGTACTCATGCTGAAAAAATGTTGCCTCTGTCTGGTTCACGAACCCAAGCATGTTCTTAGAGATGATGTCCAAAAGCCTCAGGCGCGTAGATGTGTTTGAAACCGGTGTAGACTTGCTTAAGCGCTTGTGCTTTGCTTGGCGATATTGACGCATACATAATTTGCCTGCCATCGACAACACCTGTTGAGCAGAATTAAGTTTCTCCATTGATCGCTTGTGCGTATTGCTTTTTAAATTAGACAATTTACATTTTAACACTTTATTTGCGTTGTTCTGATGTTGTTGTCGTTTCGATCTTCTTGCGATTTTGCTTGTTGAGACGCTGGGACAGCTGCTCTGGCCTGGCAGGGTACGTGTTGCTCGTTCAGCACTGCGGCTGCGTTGACGGGATTGGCTTCTACCATTCAGCTGCACGTACATGTACTGTCTGTAAGGTCTCGTTTATGTATTGACTGTCTGCGAGTTGGGTCTGTCTTGTATACGTTTGTATCGTTTGTAACGTACAGGTGGGGAATCTGTCATAGGCTATTAACAATGTGGCTATAAGATTAGACTATGGATTCAATTCGAAGGTTTAAATTGTATAATCACTGAGGTAATTATAAACTATCGGTAGTTTTACCTATGAAATAAAAGATAATCGTTACAACTAACTGTTTTGTCGATAGGATTGCTAACGAAAAAGCCTGGTTAGTACCATAGATAATTTTGCATCTAGAGTAGACGTGGTCTCGTCCCATTCTCAGTTGCCTCAGATCTACTGGTGTTGACCGTCAGCATGAATTCTGGCAGATTTTCGTCCCATGAATCATGGTTTTGCCCGAGATCTGTGCTAGCATCGTTTTGATTACGCGGTGGCGCGTTCTTGTGGTGTATATGGTGCCGCAAACTCTTAGCATACCATTTTCTCCAAAATCCTCCGTGATAATCTGCTTCGGCAACTCATTGCCAGGGAACAATATGTCCCTGAACTCCTTGCAGAGTCCTCTACCGGTCAAATTTTCATGAACATCATGATCATCTCTCTCCAAATCAGATCCTCGATGAAGCTCGTCTGTTCACAGTCTCAGATATCTCGATAAACTTCTTATTCTGCTGCTCTTGATACCTCTTTTATTTGACAGTTCTTAATTTTTTGATATGCATCGCTCAGCACGTCGAAATACGCCTTCCTTTGTTGTTCTTTGTTTCTTGGTGGCTGTGTGCAATTTGTGACTGGACGGGATAATTACTGAGTATTGCCCATTGTTTTGCGTCTGCTTACGAATCGGTAAAACTCAAGCTCCTTTCCCCGCCCTGGTGCTACCAAAGGAAAACTGTCTGCCACTGGTGTTATTTGTGATATTTATATTCTGTCGGAATCGGCGCGATGATTTTCTTTATGGATTTTCCTTTGTATCGGCGGGTTTTGTTTTGTTGTCGTTTCATGCATTCCTCTGCCAATTCAACTGCAAGATATTGCGGGTTCGACTGGCTTTGGAAGTTGTAGTTCACATTACGTTTTGACCTAGTGTTGGATCGGAAGTTGTGGAATGAGTCCATCTGGATGACATCATTCCGGGTTATTGAAGGAATCTGACATTGAAGAATATTGATCTTCCCTGAGAATGTTCTTACTGTAGATGAGTCAATAAGCCCCACCCGAACTGTGACAGCTTTGTAAGGATGCCAAGTCCGTGTGTAAACTGATTTTCACTTTGACCTGATCAACATGTTGAGCATCTTTGCCGCATAGAGGCATTTGATTATTGGCCTTGTTTTTCCATTTTGGTGCACTAGATGTCTGTTCCATCTTTGCACTGTGGCTGCAAACATAGAGTTCATATTGCCAGTGGCTGCATACTTATCTCCATATCGTCTTTTTCATCGAAGTCATATGTATCGCTGTCCCAGCCAAGACGCTTAAACTCTCCATACACCCTCTTCAGCATCAAATTATTACCAGAAAGTTATTATGAAATGTGTGTGTGACATTTAATCGCGTTGGGCTGCCATGCACTCTAGTGTTGGTTGAACCATTTCCTTTCTAACACCTTACATGTCCTCGTGTCGTATTATGCTGAAAAATGTTGCCTTCTGTCTGGTCTATATACGAACCTGGCGTATGTTCTTAGAGATGATGTCCATTAAAGCCTCAGGCGCCGTAGATGTGTTTGAAACCGGTGTAGACTTGCTTTAAGCGCTTGTGCTTTGCTTGGCGATATTGACAAGCATACATAATTTGTCCTTGCTATCGACACCTGTTGGCGAGCCAGAATTTCGCCTACAAGTTTCTCCATTGATCGTTGTGCTATTGCATTTCTTTTTAAATTAGACACTTGTTATATTTTAATACTTTTATTTGCGTCGCTCGATGTTCAAGCCGATCTTTGTGTTTGTTGAGACGCTGGGACAGCTGCCTGGTCAGCAGGTACGTGTTGCTCGTCTTGCACTGCGGCTGCCGTTGTGGGATTGGCTTCACCATTCAGCTGCACGTACATATGTACTGTCTGTAAGGTCTCGTTTAGGTGCGTATTGACTGTCTGCGAGTTGTGTCTGCCTTGTATACGTTTGTATCGTCTTAACTGTACAGGTGGGGAATCTGTCATAGGCTATTAACAATGTGGTTATAAGATTAGACTATGGATTCAATTCGAAGTTTAAATTGTAGGCAATCACTGAGGTAATTATAAAACTATCGGTAGTTTTACCTATGAAATAAAAGATAAATCGTTACAATTAACGCTGTTTTGTCGATAGGATTGCTAACGAAAAAGCCTGGTTAGTACCATAGATAATTTTGCATCTAGAGTAGACGTGGTCCTCGTCCCATTTCAGTTGCCTCAGATCTACCGAAAGAATTGCCTCAGCATGAATTCTGGCAGATTTTCGTCCCATGAATCATGGTTTTGGCCTCGAGATCTGTGCTAGCATCGTTTTGATTACGCGGCTGGCGTTCTGTGGTGTATATGGTGCCGCAAACTCTTAGCGGATACCATTTTCCTCCAAAATCCTCCGTGATAATCGCTTCGGCAACTCATTGCTGAACAATATGTCCCCGGAACTCTTGCAGAGTCCCTTCTACCGGTCAAATTTTTCATGAACATCATGATCATCTCTCCAAATCAGATCCTCGATGAAGCTCGTCTGTTCACAGTCTCAGATATCTCTGATAAACTCTTATTCGTTGTCTTGATACCTCTTTTATTTGACAGTTCTTAATTTCTTTGATATGCATCGCTCAGCACGTCGAAATACGCCTCTCTCTCTTGTTCTTTTGTTTCTTGGTGCAATTTGTGACTGGACGGGGATACCATTTGAGTATTGCCCATTGTTTTTGGCAGTCTTACGAATCGGTAAAACTCAAGTTTCTCTTCCCGCCTGGTGCTATCATCGAAAAGGAAAACTGTCTGCCTGCCTACTGGTGTTATTTGTGATATTTATATTCTGTCGGAATCGGCGCGATGAATTTCTTTATGGATTTTCCTTTTGTATCGGCGGGTTTTGTTTTGTTGTCGTTTCATGTGCATTCTCTCAGATTCAACTCGCAGATATTGCGGGTTCGACTGGCTTTGGAAGTTAGTAGTTCACATTACGTTTTGACCTAGTGTTGGATCAGTAATGGGATGAGTCCATCTGGATGACATCATTCCAAGGGAAGGAATCTGACATACTAAATACGACATCTTCCTGAGAATGTTCTGTGATGTAGATGAGTCAAATAAGCCCCACCCGAACTGTGACAGCTTCTGTAAGGATGCCAAGTCCGTAAACTGATTTCACTTTGACCCACTTCAACATGTTGAGCATCTGCCGCATATAGATGGGTATCATTTGATTATTGGCCCAGCTTTTTCCATTTTAGGTGCACTAGATGTCTGTTCCATCTTAACTTGTAAACATAGAGTTCATATTGCCAGCTACGCATACTTATCTCCATATCGTCTTTTTCATCGAAGTCATATGTATCGCTGTCCCAGCCAAGACGCTTAAACTTCCATACACCCTTCTGTAGCATCAAATTATTACCAGAAAGTTATTATGAAAATGTATGACATTAATTTAATTCGGCTTAATGCCATGCACCCAAGTGTTACTGAACCATTCTAACACCTTCACACGTCCTCGTGTCGTATCGCGCAAAATGTTGCCTTCGTCTGTTCATATACGCGAACCTGGCATGTTCTTAGAGATGATGTCCATTAAAGCCTCAGGCGCCGTAGATGTGTTTGAAACCGGTGTAGACTTGCTTAAGCTGTTGTGCTTTGCTTTGGCGTATTTTGACAAGCAACATAATTTGCATCTTGCCATCGATAACGTTTATGGAGCCAGAATTTCTGCGCCAGTTTCTCCATTGATCGTTGTGCTATTGCATTTCTTTTTAAATTAGACACTTGTTATATTTTTAATACTCTCTATTTGCGTCGTTTCTGATGTTCGCCGATCTTGGTGTTTGTTTGAGACGCTGGGACAGCTGTTCCGGCCTGGGGTAGGGTGCGTGTTGCCTCGCACTGCGGCTGCGTTGACGGGATTGGCTTCTACCATTCAGCTGCACGTACATATGTACTGTCTGTAAGGTCTCGTTTAGGTGTATTGACTGTCTGCGAGTTGTGTCTGCCTTGTATACGTTTGTATCGTCTTAACTGTACAGGTGGGGAATCTGTCATAGGCTATTAAATAATGTGCTTATAAGATTAGACTATGGATTCAATTCGAAGGTTTAAATTGTATAATCACTCGAGGTAATTATAAAACTATCGGTAGTTTTACTCTATGAAATGATAAATCGTTACAATTAACTGTTTTGTCGATAGGATTGCTAACGAAAAAGCCTGGTTAGTACCCATAGATAATTTTGCATCTAGAGTAGACGTGGTCCCCGTCCCATCTTCAGTTGCCCCAGATTCACTGGTGTTGACCGTCAGCATGAATTCTGGCAGATTTTCGTCCCATGAATCATGGTTTTGGCCCGAGATCTGTGCTAGCATCGTTTTGATTACGCGGCTGGCGCGTTCTTGTGGGTATATGGTGCTGCAAACTCTAGTGATACCATTTTCCTCCAAATCCTCCGTGATAATTCGCTTTGGCAACTCATTGCCAGGGAACAATATGTCCCCGGAACCCTTGCAGAGTCCTCTACCGGTCAAATTTTCATGAACATCATCATGATCATCTCTCCAAATCAGATCCTCGATGAAGTTTCGTCTGTTCACAGTCTCAGATATCTCGATAAACTTCTTATTCGTTGCTCTGATACCTCTTTTATTTGACAGTTCTTAATTTCTTTTGATATGCATCGCTCAGCACGTCGAAATA
>BGZK01004190.1:0-15705 GCA_005406025.1 Eumeta japonica | reverse complement strand
GCAGTAGGTCTCCATTTTGATCGCAAATTATTAAAATAAATTTTAAAATTTCTTCTATTTGTTAGGTGGGTATCATGTATAATAAAATACATACATTTCCTAACGATCTGGCTGCCAAGTTTTCTGTATATGCAAATTCCCATAAAGAGAAGGTAGCAGGAAGTTAGTCAGAATTGAATGTTTGTTACGTAATGCCATTAGATTTTGTTTTCAAGAATAAATGTGAAATATGTATGTATGTATGTATGTACATGTGTATGTTTATAGAGTATAGTATATGCATGTTGATGTTATAGTTAATTTAATTATTGTTGTTGCATTATCCTTATCATTTTGCTGTGGTTTTGGTTATATGTATGTGTGTGTGTGTGTGTGTGTGTAAGTGTAATTCCATTGTATAATTTATATTTTGGGTCCTACGGGTTCCCTTTCTTCCTTTATTTATTTTAGTTTATCATAGTGAAAAAATATGTTTGCCATTATTGTTGTCATTATTATTATTAGTATTATAATTACTTTTGTTTTTAATTTTCTGTTTGAGCATGTAAAACAAATCAAAATTGAATGAGTTATTATTTAATCAGTAATCAAATGTCTTGTTTATAAATAATTTTTTAATTCTTTTCTATATTTAAGTTGTAATCATATTTCCTTGTTCCGTTAAATATCGGTTGGTTAATTGGTTGTCGACTGTCTAATGATTGGTTGTCTGTTATTTTATTTTTGTTGTGGTTTTGTTGGTTGGTTGCTTTATTAGAAACAAAAACATAATCTTCCTTACATATACATACCCAATACAATAACATACGATACAGTTGGCATGTCGTAATGGCATGGCTTATCTACTTCATTACATATTTTTAATTTATCTTGTTTCATTATTTGTTTTCGAGTAGAGGTGTTTGGTTTCTTAAAAATCTTTAAAAGTTTCTTAATTTTTCTTCTTAACATACATATGTACTTGCTTGTAATTTTTTTGAAAATATTTATTTTTCTGTCTGTTGTTTTTGTTTATTTCTTTTTTTTTTTTTCTTGCTTCAAACTGTTGTCATATTTTTCTTCTTGTTTGATTTCAGTTGTTGCAGTTTGTTTTTCATTTGAATTTACAATTATTAAAAAGTTTTTAGTTTTGAACGATTTTTGATATTGTTTGTTGTTTGTTGCTTTTAATTGTTAAATTTTGTTGTTTCTTTGCTTTTGGTTGTTTTCTGCATCCTCTCTTATTGTAGGAAAAAACGTGGCATGTTCCATAATCCATACACAAATACATATGTAGATGCATGCACATGCACACATATTATACGCACATATATATGCATCCATGTGTATGTGTAAATACGTTTGTATGTCAATACAAATTTAAAGACAAATAATAAAATTACAATTAAATTTGAGATCAAATTATAACAGTTTTATTTTAAATTGAGGCAACTAATTGTTAAATCAATATACATATCATACCATAAATATTATACATAATACTTAAACCATATTTTTCAAATACAATGTACTCTATAAATTCAACACATTTTGTTGAATGTTCCTTCAAAACAAAAAAAAAAAGAAATTTCTTAACTCAGTCTCTATTAATTAATAACAAATACATGCTTACACATCTTGACAGTTTTAATTATTCATTGCACAAAGCTTGCAACAATTAAGAAAATAATTAATTTAGAAATTAAATATTTGATATCTATTTAAGCCAAATAAAATTTAAATTTTATATTAATTTGAATTAAAGCTACAAATTATTTTCGTTACTCTCTGTTCAAATTAATCAAGTTAATGTTGTCATTGGCAATTAAGTTTCCATGATCACAAATACTTATGTTTGTAATTTTTAAAATTTCAGAAAAATTTTACCTTTGCCTTCCCAGCAAAAGTACTTCTCAAGAGAAACAAGATTTGCATCCGTGTTTCGTAAAACACAGCCGCACTATCAAACTGTTTGTGCAGCACGTTCATGTACAAATCAGAAATGTTGTGTGCCAGCAACTTTCAATTTCGCGAAATGATTCGTGAAGTAGATGTTTTCGAATATACATACATACATATTTTATTCGGGCACGTTTGGAAAGTTTGAGGCTAGATGTTCATCTTTAAATCAACAAATTATCCGTGTGTCACATCTATCTGTGGCTAAAGTAACCATTTCTTTGCGCTGCTTTTGTTCTTTGATTTTAAAATGATTTTAATTATTGCATGACACATAAACTGTGATGAAACTTTTTCGCAGTTGGACATTCAGGAAAATTATTTACCGCAGTTGTGCATAAAATGATCACGACAAAAGCCTTTATTCATCTTTTTAAATTTTGTTTCTGCAATTTTGAAAATGACCCTGAGAAAAGGAAAAGATTACGAAATATACATATGTATGAATCTAAACATACACATATACATATATTTTTTCATTTAAAACTATTATTCATTAACATACATATGTATGTATGTATGTATGCACGTTGTTTACATGAGACTATTTTTCAATCATTTCAAATGCCAAACATTTTCTTAAAGTTACATGGCAATAGTGCCATGGCTCTTTCACTATTTCGAACATGCTCGTTCATTCGCATAAATACATTTGAGACAACAACAAAATTTTGAAGTTTGTTTTTTTTTTTTAATGTATTTATGCGAATCAAAGAACATGTTCGAAGTAGTGAAAGAGGCAGTTAATGTTTATGTCTTAAAAATTTATGATCAATTTGTTAATAATTTTAATTTTTTATGTTGTGACTCCACATTATTCACATGTTAAATTATAATTAGTACTTCTTATTAAATTATTTATATTTGATAATAATAATAAAAAGAACAGAACCTGTAGTTGAATAAGTTTAATAATAATGATATTCTCTTTGTTGCTTTTTGCATTTTGTGTTTGTTTATAAATTTTACAATATTACTTAGTAATATTAGTTAAACTGTTGTTGGTTTGTAATGTTTTATTAAAATGTGTGAATATTATTCATATATATGTATGGATACGTTTTTGAGTGGGAGTGTTTTTTTTTTTTGAAACAGAGTGATAGAATAAGAAGAGAGGGAGAAAGAATAGAGACTTTGCAAATCAAAGAAGTTAGTTTTAGTATCAAAATGCACCAACCTCTCAAATGACATTTTAAAAAATCGAGAAGCGACTGACTGATTACAAAGTTTCCGAAACTGCGGTTTGACCAGCGCAAATGACTGCTGCAGCAGATGCTGATGTTTTTCATCTTGTAATGCTTGCGGTAATGCAGCAGTCACTGGAAAATGTTGCAGATGGAAGCTAAGTGCAGTTGCCGATACGATTTCGGTTGTGTAATTGTTATTATTCATGGTTATGGTGTTGATGTTGTTGCTGTTGCTGTTGCTGTTGGTGCTGATGGTATTGTTGTCAAGAGTGATGATCGACTTCTTTCTATATAATTTCGTTCGGTTTGATTTGGCGCTACATTACAACCAACCTGTTGCATTTTATCAAAATCTAAACATGGCCTGTGGGTCTCGGCCGCTGCGAATTATGTTGTGTGCGCATTGGTCGGCGTCTGGGTGATATTGCACAATGGAAGAGTTTCGCCGGTGGACTCACCGATCTTACCTCAACGTCGAGACCAGTTGTGGAGGCAGGACTGCTGCGCGAACTATTAAATGAAAATTATGCTTGGCTTGGGTTGATAAATATGATGGCTGCTCGTCGAATTGCTCATCTTCATTTTATAATGCTGCTGGCTGTGCCATCATCATTTTCGGTGTTTTCATCTTCGGTGCCCATGGCACAGGAAGTATCACCATTGTTGCCTGTACCCTCTCCTCCATTTTCATCATTAACACTATTATCACATAACTTAATATTTTCAATACCGCAACGTGCCTCTTGTAAAATGAGTGGCGTTGTCGAGCGATACATGTGGCTACGATTGGCTTGAAAGCTTCCAAAGGCGGTGATGTGCGAAAGTTGACTGGTGTCAATATCGGTTCCAAAGTTTCGCAACTAAAATTATCATAATGTGAAAGAACAACAAAATTACGCATTCATTATCTTTTCAAGCAGTTTGTATAATGTACATCATATATGTAACTTACATCGTCATCTGAACTGTGAGCTAATGAACGTTTACGATTTTCAACCAACGTTGAACTGGACCTTTTAAAGTTGCCACTTCACCTTGCAGCTCATCCGGATCTAGTGACGATGATCCGCGCTCTGATATTAAAGATGATGTACCACGTACAGTCAATACATTACAAGCAGCAGCTTCTGCAGCTGCCACCGATGAAGGCCCATTTATAACCTCTAGTTCTTCTTCGGAACTATGCTGATCGTACTGGAGGTGGGATTTACACATCATCGCAGAAGATTCTGAAGAACAAATTGTATCAGTTGGAGAGTTCGCATCGGTGTAGGAACTAAAACCTAAAATTACACAATAAAATAAACTGTTTCAAACTTTTTATTTAACTATAAAATAAGTCATTAATATATGCATAAGTATGTACATTTATGTATGTGCGTATGTTTATATAAAACACAATGATAAAAAACGGGTGGGGAGGGAGAGAAAGAGCACCGAAACCATCTCAATAAATAACATATCGTCATGTAATATCCGAAAAGCTGTAAAATATAGTTAATTGAAAATTGATTTGTTAGTGGATTATGATGCGCCATATGGAATTGCATGCTCCTTCAAAACTTTTAAGCCCTAAACAATAGATCGTGTGAGCCGCAGCGTTTCTTTCTTCGCCGACTTGACATGGAAATTAAAATGGCTGTCTCCATCTTAATATATCAGAAGTTATTGAATGTAATTCATATAATTTATGTACTTGAGCACACGTGCATATAAAAAGTTAATTAATTAATTAATTGAATTATATTCGATCTAAGTTTTATAGTCTGTTATATTTCTTCCTTTCCTTTTAGGGGAAGGTTCTGTTTTTGTTAGTAGAATGATTCTCTGCTCTGCCACAATCCAACTGCCCTTTTTTCGCTTTTGCAAATAATTTTAACATAAAATCGTACATAAACAGTAGTCAGCTGTTAAAATAGTTTTGAATTTTCCATATAAATATTCACATCTTTGGCACATTTGCTCAAATGGCCATCAATAATTTGTTTAATATCGGTATTCGCATACACAGCAAGAATGTTTTAAAATAACATTTTTAGTATCGGATAAATGTGCACATACACCCATATGTTCACATACATACATATGTACGTATATAGTAATCATAGACCAATATCAGATATATTCAAACTTCTTACGATTTTCATACTTTATTTATATATTTGCTTGGTATCTGCACACGTTTTCCTCATACAAATTGTGATTTCATTTCTCTTCCATTTTCTATAATTTTATTAAAAAGAAAAATATTTTATACATATGTATATATATATATATATGTGTACATAGGTAATACGCATGCATACATTCGTATATCGGTAATATTGACTAAAGCAGAATGCACAATCTTGTGCGACTGTCAAAGATCATGTCTCTTGGAAAACTTAGAAAAAGTCATGAATTATCACTCAAACCATTAAAATTGCAGCAAGTAGGCTTGTATTATTATGTTATTAAAGTTCTTTTAAGTTTGAAGTTATTATTAAGTGTCTTAAATTGTGCCAACAACCTTCTTCATATCACTTTGTTATGCTCTTGTGATCGGATAAACTTGTAGCTTCGTTCTTTTATCGTATATTTATGAAAAATGAAAAATTGTTTTATTTCGATTGAGGGTAGGTATGAAGCATATACATAAATGTTTTTATGTTATGGAAAATTTACTTGAGCATGAGAAATGCTGTGCTCTTTAGCTTAATTGTTTATTAATTAACAAGTGTTTATTTGGTATTGGTCTAGCTGAAAAGTAGAGCTCGCACAGTGGAATTTAGTGAAGGAACAATTAATATTGTATGTGAAGAAATTAGAGATTTCTTTATTTGAAGGTTCGACATGGAATAGTTTTTATTAAATTACTTGTAATAGAATCGCATCACTCGACTGAATAATGCTTGTCCAATTATATTATGTAACATTCTTATATAACCATATGTAAATGTAAATGTAATATACATTGTATACAGGTCAGTGTCGAATCATTCCAAAGATCAGAAAGAAATTTTTGAGAAGGCGTCTTGACGAGCAAATCATTTGTTTGTTACAGCTACGCTGCAGTTACTAGTTTTTGTCTGTCATCAAATGCCACTTTCAATTTTCCCAGCTCCATTTTAAATAAACTTGATTAAAATAGCGGTGGCGGTCCTTATTTTATTTCGCTTAGGCCTGTTTTTAATTTACATACGGAGGCTTTGGAGGACGCAGCTTTAAGCTTCACTCATCTTCCCAGCTTGATTTTGTATATTTGTCCACGTGTGTGTTCGTTCATTCCTGTGCTTTATTAGAGTCAGAGAAACTTTTTTCCCCACTTCCGCCCTTGCTTTCGATACCCAACAGTTTGTTTGTATGTACATACATACAGCTTCTTATTCTATCGCTTAACACCTGCGATTCTCATGTGAACGATACACATTTTAATGAACAGCATAAGTTTTATTTTTTTTTTTTATTTTATAAACTATAAAAGTATGCTTAAATTTATTTTTATACCCCACATACATACATACATACGTATGTATGTATTATCATAATTTTTATATTAAATCATACATTTTCAATCGAGAATGACAACAATCAAAACAAAACACAAAATTACGATTTATTACAACAATATTATCACACGTTCTCACCACATCACAGTTCTACTGACTTTTGTTCATTGGTATAATAAAAATATTTACTCGTCATGAATTTGAATAATAATAAAGATTTCATATAATTTCAATAATGTTATATATGTACATACATACATATGTATTTTATCGGGAAACACCGTCATAATACATTTTCCAATTCATTCAAGACGATTTCATCTGAGAACAACAATCCTCAAGAAGGCGGTTTTGTTTAGTTATTAGAATAAAATAAACTTGAATATGTAACTTTTTTTCAATTTTTCTAAAAGTGTGTATATCTTATTCAATAATGAATTTGTTTGGTTGTGTTTATAGAATACACTTACTAGTTTCCATATCCGACTCTAAGCAGCGCTATTCAATATCCGCATCTAAGACGTTGCCAACAGATTCCGTGACAGAGACATTCGATTCACTCTAAAACACATGCTCAATCAGTCACAAACAATATACACAAAGTTTTAAATATTTTTTGTCTGCTTTATCGTGCAAATATTTTTTTTTTTATTTAAACAAAATGTAATAGCTTTTTTCCATTCACAACCCTTTTATTAAAATTTATTTTTTCCAATTTAAACTCAGACTCTTGTTGTTGCTTTAGACGTTGTTGATGTTCTTTTTATTGTATTAATTGTAAAGTTAATTGTTGCTGTAGTTGCTTCTGTTGCAGATGGTGATTTTGTTACTGCCCAATTAACTTTTACATTCTTTTATGCGTAAAGTTCACTGAAAATATTAATTTTTAATTGGTTTTATTTCGGCACTTTGACTGGCTGTGATTTTTGAAATTCAAATACTTGAATCTGAATTGGCAGCATAAATGTATTCCTTTAATTATTTTTCAACAGTTTTTTCTCCAAGTACAAATTTTTCTAGGCATTTTCTTTACTAGCAATACTTAAGAAAGAAATCTTATAAGATATTTCCGTTCACATTCATCGCATTCATTTTTAAAGCAGAGAAGCCAGACACTTCTTTCTGTCTGTGATATTTTTCTATGGCTGTCTCGAAATTTTATAACCAGTTGTATCTGTGTGAGTCACTTGTGTAGTTGTGTATAGTATGGTATGCAACTGTGTGTGTGTATATCAGTCAGTATGCCCGTTCGTCTATACTTTGGCTTAAATAAGTGATTGTATGTCGGGAAAAATTTGTGGAAAGTACAAAATTTTACCAACCGGAGTAATAAGTAGCAGCGATGCAATAATCTAAATAGTAGTACATACAGCAAATACGCCAGCAACTCACTCACACGTTTAACAATGATGATTATCACTACTACTATCCCTTAGATTAGTAGGAGAAGTTAAGCACAAACATAAAATAATAATAATAATAAAAAAAAAACTACCAGTGGTAGTTAGAATGGCAGGGAGCTGCACGCAGTTGCGAGATACAGGAAGTAAGCCTGCAACTAATACATGTATACACACATATGTACATATAGGAGTAAGAAAATCCTGTAGAATAATAGCCAACAAGCAGATACGGAAACACCGGGGCGGCTTTGCGAAATTTGAAACGAATGCGAGATACTACTACATCGTTTTTATCGTACTCGTCGTAGTTTCTCAACATCCGTACACACATTTTGCACATTTACACAACATACATACATGCGCACATACATATATATGTACATCGTTTCTTCTTCTTATTAAAAAAAACACAAATCAAACTTTTGTTGTAGCCCCGTCCCTGTGTGCAGCCTCAGATCACCTTGCTGTAAGATACAGTACTGAATTATCGATTTTCTTACTTGACAGTCAAATTAAATGTGGAAGAAAAATCATTCACACACAAACACATTCAAGACAGAATAATTTCAATGCGAGACAGTTTAGCCAAAGAAATGTTTTCTATTTCAACAGCCAGTGGATAGTTTTACTTTACACAAAATTTTAGTTTCTTTTCGTTTCTATACCAGTCATAATTTTTCCTAAATATTTATTTTTATTAAACATTTTATTAGTTTTTCCAAAACTTTTCTCAGTTTAAATTTTTTATACAACATACACATAAAAATACTACAAATAATTCGCCTGTCACCGGCAAACGTTACACACAAACTAATGGCGCTCTCTGTGAAATGTCCTGCACGAACATCTCTATACATTTGTTGACGAAACAAAAATACAATCATTACAACAAGAACGAAATAAAAAACTATAGCACGAGTCGACTACGACAATTAAACACCAACAACAACAAAATAGGAAGAGAGCTGAGAACTTGTACAAAAAAAGCCAAAAAAAAACATTTCAGAAAATGAGCGGCAGTTATGAAAGGGTAAAGTGTCATTTTAGAAAAATTTCGTTGCTTTCATATACGTACGTAAATATGTATGGGTTGCACAAACTAAGAACCAAAATATCTGAGGACTTAAAAACTAAAAAATCCAGTGCTTAACTGCCTAAAACTTCATTTTATCAAAGCCATTTATTTATCCTTTCAAAGTTTTAATTAGATAAATACAACAAAAGTACGAGTCGCAAGTTGCAGCCAGCTGGGTTCCCAGCAGGCTCAATTATGACACCCAGTCAAACTTTAGTGTATGGACTAATGTTACTGTATTAAAAAAACCTGAAAATGTGTATCTATGTTTATTTATGTGGGTATACGAATATGTGTATGTGCATATGTGTATTTGTTTGTTTTTTTATTTGAAACAATATTTAAAACAACAATCACGTATTCTAGGAAACGTATTTTCGAAAAGTAACCATTTTTCCATACATACATACATATGCATATACACAGGTATGAAGTTATGAAGCTATTTACAAAATCCTTAGCCCGCAGTAACGCCATCAAGACAAAACAAATAGATATCTCTATATAACGTTCTTTTAACGACATGTAAAAATGCAACTGAAAAGAATATACAATTATTTAAAACTCGCAAGCAACAACTCTCTTCTCAACATGCGCCGACTCGCAATAAAGACGACAATATCTCTTTGAGTGAAAAAGAGACAAAAGGAAATAAGAAAAGCGAATTTGGCAAATAAAGTTGCAGATTTCGTTCATTGTGCATCACATGTGAAAATTTTTATATAAATTGTATATTTGGCTGAGTGTACACACATACATACATACATTCATACATACATATGTATGTATACGCAAACGGCCAATTTCATAAGTCTGGATACTCAATGAATGGTTCACGTCTGAATGCCTTGAATGAGTTATCAAATCTAAATACCTACAAGGTTATAAAAGATGCACATACCATTTTTACATTAAACGACCTTCATAACAACCAAGTTTTAAAATAATTTAGTGCCACGACAACAATATACATATATGTATATACATACATATATATATATATATATTTTATTTTATTTTATATATTTTCATTTGCAAAACAACAATCAGTAGTCAGTTAACGATGACAATAACATGGTTGGTGATGAAAATAACATGGCTGATAATATGTACACATTTTATGTATGTACGTACGCATGAATGTCATACAAATGAAAGTTTGCGATCGTTAGCTGAAATTAAACTCTGGCAACAAAATACGTTACCGAACCGAAAATTTTCAAATAAAATTGTATCGTTTTGTGATATTTTTTATACAATAAAAATATGCGCATACATAATTATTGTGCATATGCGCGTACTTTTAAAAAAGTTCGCTGAAAACTGAAAACACACATGATTTATCTTGGATCATTTGATTTGCAAGAAATGGCCAAACTTATATCCCAAATGTGCAGCCATGCACTATTATTCTCAGTCATATGCACATACACACATACATACATATGTATGTATGTGTGTGCATATCTAACCCTTTAAAGAATTATTTATTTATGATCTATAATGTATGAATACCACAGTTTATTTGATTAGGTTGAAGGTTTTGAAAGATGCTAATGCACATGTTTCATCAAATAAATAAATTCGAGAAGTTATTTGAAATAAAACTCCTATTTTCAAACTCAAAGTTAGTTATTTGCCGAAATCGGTAAGATAATTTGTTTGTGGCATATGTCTTATGTATGTGTATGCTTAAAACAAAACTCTTATTGGGTACGTGGAGCAGCAGAAACTTTTTAGCAAAAGTTTGGAATGAAAAAAAAAAATGTTTTCCTCACACACCGAAAAAAGAAAAACACTGTTAACTATTTAAGTTATTTAAAGTTAAATTATAAATAAATAAGTATGTATGTGTGTATGTACGTCAATTCTCTTGAATTTCGCAGAGCTTCTTCTTCCAAATGTCTGCAATTTTTGGTTCCGAAGAATCAACTCTCATTATTATCTATCATACTCAATTCCACCCACTCACTATTTTACTACATCCATCTGCAATTCTCTCCCAAAACATGCGCTTTAACCTTTACGATAAACAAAAAAATAACAAGGATACAAACTTGCAAGCGTGGGTGTGCAATTGAATGGCTGGATGGAAGGACAGATAGACGTGCTTTTGATTTTCTTTTATAAACTTCAAGTGGAAGTGCCATTAAAAGCGTCAAGAAATGAGTAAGTAAGTGAGTGAGTGAGTTGGTGAGCAAATGAACGAAGCAACCACTAAGCGAGTAAGTTGGGTTCGTGGGAAGGGATATCGCCTATGTACATATAAAGGATGAATTGGTGGAACAGATTTCCCTTTAGCGGAAAAATTTATTATTTTTTTTTCTTTTTGGCCCTTCATTGCTGTATGCGCTGCTGTTTGTTTCTGTTAACGTTCAGAATTATTCGCATGTATGTGTATGTATGTATGTATGTATGATGAATATGATTTCTTGCTTGTGTTGTTGTTGCATGGTGGTAGTAAATATTTAAAGGTATTGTGTCGCGTGTTGTTATCTAGTAAATAATGTCGAACGACGGTACACGGATTGAGATTGTGAGTAAGCCGTTAAGCTTCGATGTTTATGATTTTTAAATTTTCTTTCCAAAATTTGTTGCTTTTTATTTCGTATGCTCGTATGTATGTAATTACATATGTACATACATATGTATTTACGTGCAGTTCTTTTCTTTGGTTTGTTTGTTATTTTGTGTATTTTAGTTTCTTTAAATTCGAAAGCAGGCGCACTATATAAATAATTTTTCCTTGTTTCCTTCCTTTATTTTGCATTTGTTTTTCCTCCTGTCTTTATTTTCCAAGCTTTGTTTTTCATTTAGTACCACAGTTTAAGTATCCGTAGTAAATGGAGTTTTTTGTATGTAATCATTCTCGTCGTTGTTTCAATAAATGGTCTGCAACAATTTAAACAGGATGATAACTATAATATTTTGTAGCAGGACGTAGCTGAACTGAGTTTTAAGGTTAAAGCTTTTGGTTTGAGCTCTAAATTTGTTTAATTTGGATAAACGTGTTGATCTAACGGTTAAACAGTTATTGTGGAGATCCTTTGAAACTGCAAATTGCAGTTCTAAAAATGTTTTATGTACATTTACTTTATTGGCAATTACCATATTTTTAAATATTTTTTTCTTGGAGCCGTTTTCTCATTGCACCCGACAATACGATGATTTAGAAGCATCCTATAATACAAATTGGACATTCACTGGCATTGTAAATCTGTTGAAGCTTTGACCCATGCTCATCGACATACCCCGTAAGTTATTGCGCAAATGGATCAAAGAGGATGGGCTTTCGCAGATAATTTCTCAGCCGTAATTTTTAAAACTCTTATTTCCATGCCGAAGCTTAAATTTCTTCAAACATCCATCACTGGCATTAATGCCTGAATTGTAAACTTTGAAATACAAATGAACATTATTTTCCCTTGGTCTTAGAAAACCACTTATTAAGCATTTTTCCCACTCTTGGATGCACTCAGCTTTCTTTAAGGTGCAACATTTTGCAGATTCACCTTCTATTTTCTAATAGAACTTGTTGCTTCATAATGCGATAAGCCGAAGACTCATGTAACTTGTAGTTCACGCAATTTAATAAAATCATCACTTTAAATTTTTTTAAAATTTTTTTGTTGTTTCCCCTGGCAATGGCTCGAATAAGCTAACAAGCTTCAAATTGAAAAATCTTCCTAAAAGGTTAACTATCAAAAGTCCAGGATTCCCCTTTTTGGTAGCCTCGTACTGGAAAATATTGTATTTACAAATAATGTTTATGACCAATATATACTTTGAACAAAAATAGTAAAATTAAAAAGACAGCAAATTATTTGGTTCCATTTGATACTGTGTCGTATATATTTATATATATGTAAATATCTGCACTTAAACGTTTACACAAAAGGGTATTTATGCTTCAAGTCGAGCACAAATGTGCCAAAATACTATACGCACGGCTCCCGGTGAGAACAAAGTGCGTTAGCATATGCTGAACGTATATGTATGTATATGCATGTATGTATGCACGAACTTATACAATACAATATCTTCGTTTCTTTGCATTCATGTATGTGCTGATGTAGGGTATGAAGGTATATTTACGAAAAAATGCTCCATGGCTCGTTTGCACGACCAATAAAACAAAAAAGTTCATTTATACACATGTGGGCACGTAGGTGAAAAAATGCCTCAGTGTACATCGTATAACATTTGCTCACACGCAAAGTGTTTATAAATTTGTATGTTCCAGCTGGTGGAGTTGTGTGCGATATATTATTTGCAAAACATGTCTGTAAGATATTGTAAAGCGCACATAAGTACATATAAATACACATACATAATTCCTTTCTCTATCCCTGTAGTTCACAGAATTTTCGGGAAATAAACTCGCATTGCTAATTTATGGAGTCCCTGCTGTTATCATGTCATAACGCAGTAAGCAATGATTGAACAAAATTTTTAATTCGAGCTAGACCCAATTTTTCATTACGAATACGGACCATAAAAAAATGTTTTGTTAAATTTTGCGCCCCCGCTCCTCCGCCCCTATCAACCAAGTTACCATCAGGCCCCTTTTGTATTATATCAGAGTTTGTCGCAGTTGTAGATACTACGGTATAAGGTACATTATGGAACCACATTTGATCTTAGCGCTACTAAAACAGCAAATTGCAACTTTTTGACTGGCTCGCAACTATTTGGCCAATTATTAAAATGTTTCACAAATGAGGAAGAATGCGACTTTTAACTGAAGCTAATGATATGTGTACATGAATTTTAAAATGTTATTTAAAGTACGAAGTAAAACAGTCAGGTGGGCCCTTTTTTGTAAAACCTTTTAATTAACTCTAGAACTTAATGTGACGCATCACATTATAGACCTACATTCGATCACATTAGTCTTACTAAAATTCTGCTTTTATGAGAAAAATTTTTATAAACGTCTGATTTCTTATAAGAAAACGTTATGTACTGTGCCCTTGTTTAAAGCCAGGTATTTTCTTTAAGCAGAACTAACTAAAAGAACTAACGGGTATTTGCGGATTAAACAATCTATAAATGTTTGTAACCTTTAAATAACTACTGCCACCAGCTTATTCTGCTGCAGAGCTCAATTATTTGTATAACACAAATTAACTTCTTAAGTTTTCTTGCTGCATGCACATATATAATTATATATACATATGTTTATATGTATAAATGTAAAATAAAAAAGTATGTCTACGGATACACAAACAACAAAAGATATTTTCATGTTTGCTGTTTGTCTATGCATATGTATGGCCAAAAGCATCTGAAAAAGATTTTTTTTCTCAGAGAAATTTACATTTTAGCCAATTATAGTCAGGGTGATAGTAAAAAAGCTATAAAATATACCATAATAAGTAAAATCTTAATAGATCTCAACTCCTACGTTTCGATAAGCAATGTGAACGTTTGATAATTTATTAAACGTTGTTAACTTTACGTCCCACAGCTACCCCTGTGTAAAAGCATACATAAGTTCAATTAAAGTACGTATACACTACGTGTTTTTTACATTGCATATGCCAAATTTTACATAACGCAGCGAAAACATGAGAGAATTGTTTTTACATCTAAATTCTCAGGTCTGTACAATCCCCTTTATTCCAGTTGTCATCATCATCATCGACTTGTTTACCTGTTTCAGCAATAATCTAAAGGGTTTATTAATTACCTTGGACGCTAAAAATAACAAATATCTACAAAAAGTAATTAATTTTTTTCCCAAGTACCAGTAAGTACGCATCAATTTCTAGTGTCGATGACGATGACGGCAATGGGAATAAGGAGGAATATTTTTATTTATTCATTTTCTTTGTTTACTTCTGAAAGAATATAATGTGAAAAATACATGAAAACGAATCAATCAAAAATATCTTTTGCATATAAGATCTTCAATGTATTAGCTTAAAATACCATCGTTACCCATTGAAAATTGTTATGTACAAAAATGTATTTTTGCTTTAAAATTCAGTTGGCGAGCCCATAGTGCAATAGAGTTTAAAATTATAGATTTGCTGAAAAAGTTGCTCATCTCACTTAGAAATCATTTTACACTCAAAGGCTCAAAATGACTCAAGTGGAGCCATAATCCACGTTAGGTCATTTCAATTCAAAAGCTTCTCGATTTTCGTCTATTTCATGGCAGTGTTGCCTTTCTGGTAATAAAAGATTATTGAATATTTTTCCATACTTTTGCATATGTATGTATGCATGTATAACAGCTCATGTGTATGGATGTTTGTACTATATGCAATTAACACAAGCACATCACAGAATGATAAACCAATGAATGGTGCTATTTTTCTATACACTTATGTTATTAAATGCATACATACATACATATATATACTACCTAAATGAGATATGCTCAAATGGCTGTATACGCTGTATTGCAGTCATATAAATGCATGCTCATATAAAATGCAGATGTATGTGTGTTTGTACCTATCCAGTTTTGTTATTGACGCTGAATTTGATTGTGCATGCCAATTCAGCCAAGTAAGTTTGTAAATTTTGCAAACAAAATTGGCCACTCAATACAAGCTTTACGATTGCTATTCTGTACTGTATAGTATTACTATTATTTTATTTAA
>BGZK01004189.1:0-15710 GCA_005406025.1 Eumeta japonica | reverse complement strand
ATATTATTGGGATTCACAAAATTTTACTATGTTAGTAGATTTTAATAGGATACTAATCATTATCGCAATTTAGCATCAGCTTACTTATATAAACGGTTGCTCATTATTACAATTTCCCTGTTAACCAGTTAAGGATAACATTAGCGGAAATATCATTATGCCATGAACATTTTATATTTTTCTACTCAATCAATAATAGAGATTTGAAAATGTATGCGATGAATAGAAAAAAATATTTTTTTAATTTAACCTGACCCCTGAAATTTGAACTAACTAGATGCCGAGCGATGGTCCAAGTTAAGTCCGGAAATGAGCGAAATCACACCATGGAGCAAAAAGTTTCCCTAAAAGGAAATAAATTTCAACCCTTTAGCTCTTCAGAAGTTACAGCTAATTTTTCTTAAAATTGGGCACCCATTGTATGCGGACACCTTTGGTTTTTTTTATGTTGTTTTGAGTATTTGCTGTTGAAGCGGCACGTAGTCTCAGCAATAGGGTTCTATACGGATCCCTAAAAAATCAAAATACATAAATACAAAAAGTACGTTATAATATTTTAAATCAAAATGTGAATTTTCAATTCACAATAGTATGACATAAAAATTTCGGACCTAACAACACTAATTCTTCATGTATTTTTTGGGATCCATGCTACATTCTAATCAAAAGCAAAGCAGCATGCTTCTGCTATACAACATTTAAGAGGAATGAAATAGCTTCCATGTTGAAGCTGCTTAAGAAGAATTCTCGAGTTTATCTGAATAATTTCCAAAATCACATATTGTAAGCAAACCAAAAGAAAACAAAATTATTAGAAATGAATAAATAATTTTAAATTAATAATAAATGTCCAAAACCATAATTAATGCCAAAAAGTGTGACAAATTTTATCAAGGCAAGAAGGATGGAGATCTCCCTCTTGAAAAAAGAAAATAATAAATTTGAAATAATTGAAAAATTTTGCACTATTTGTTGTGATTTTATTATTTTTCTTTTAAAAGCACTATTTCGACACTTTTTTCAACTTCCACCCTAGTTTTCTTGTTTCTTTTAAATGAGGATGGTATACACACAAAGACTTGCAAACTTAATAATCATCATTATCGCTTGTTCATATTGTTTGAGTTCAAGTTGTTCATGTTTGAGTTGTTCATAAATAATTGTATTGATGTTAATGTGTTCATTCACACAGGAGCTCACGAACACTTACTAGACTTGAGTCGAACAAGTGAACGAGTTCGACTCAATTCTAACACTTACAAGCATCAAACCGAACAATCTTGAACAAATTTCAATACAGTTCATGCAAAAACAATATGCTTTTACAAATCAGTGTTGCCAGTTGTATACAATGAACTAAATCGCAGAAAAATGTATAATATCCTGAAAAATTCTAAGTTTGAAGATTTTACTTAGAAAAATACTCCATTATGATGGGTTAGCACAAAGACAAAATAATCCAAACAAAACAAGACAATGTTTTTTGTCTTTGTTCGTTTTTCTTCCTTTGGACCTGTCTTACTTGGCATGGGCAGCATTATAAATATAAAATAATGAAATTTTGCGAAACTAGGTTTTTATCAGTTTGTGTTGTCTTCCTTGGTGCGGGTCAAAAAACAGTGTTTTTTGGTTTGGTATGGATTGCCTCACGAAAACTAATGGTTTGTTGTCGTAGTGTTTTGTCTGATTCAGTGTGGGCTCAACCTTAGTATGTATGGCACCAACAACTGGAAGATGTACTACAGTTTAGACTTAACTGCTTTTTTAAGGTATTATTCAGAAAAACAAAAAAAAAGAAATTCAATTATTGGTAATGAAAAAATATGAACTATGTATTAAAGTCCTTTGTTGCATTATTATGAAGTAAAATCATAATTTTTTTCGACTGACTCTGTATTCTATCCTAAGGCGCAACGTTTTTCGGAAACTAAATTTAAAGTATAAAAAATGCATAGTCTCGGCTCACACATGAAAATTTTCTTTCACGAAATTTTTTTTTTTTAATAATTTGAAACTTTCATTCGTGCCTACACACTGAATAAAATGCAAGCCAAAGAAGAAAGAAGAATTTCAGAGTAAATGCAAGTCTGGACAGAAATTCTCACGTCTCTAATGTTAGTGACACGAGGCCATTGTCGAATTTCATGAGAAGAATATGTACAGGCTTGAACATAAAGTTCTTTTGTTATTATTTGGATTAATAAAAAAAAAACTATTAACTAAAATCGACCATAATAAAAAACGGGATCACGAGAAAATATGCATTGAAATGAAATTACACAGCAAATAAAATTATTCACTAAATTTATGCATTAAAGAAATTGGCGACATTATATGGTCACCTGTTCCTTTTTGCAAACTATCTAAAATATCAGCTTTTTTATTTCAAACATTTAAATTTTTAACAATCATGACTGATCATTACCTCGCACAAGAAAAGGCTAAGAAAATATATTTTGCCACCAAAATAGTTTAACTCGCTTACGTGTCTAAATACTTGAAAATGGTTTTTCAATCCGCATTTTGCACTTTCCACTTTGCGTACAGGCCCAACTCCTCAAAATATAGGCTTTCGATATTACTCGGCTATATGGACCGGTGTATGCAGATATCCAAATCTTATCGCCACAGGTTGAATTCGATATCAACAAATGTTCTGGTTTTACCAAAGCCCAATTTCGGCAAAATCGGATTTCACTATATCTCGGCTATGTATAGACCGATGTCAAACAATTTGTTGTTTTGCTTTCAAATGTCAGTATTTCACTACCGCAGGTTCATCTCGGTTCAAAAGTAAAATTTCTTCTGAAATCGGTTTCCACCACTTCTCGACTATATATGTATGTATGTACCAATGGGAAGATGTAGAATTAGTTTTTTTGTTGCTTTCAGATTTCAGTTACGTGGGTCCGTTTCTGTACAAAAAAGTAGTCTTGTTCTCCCAAAAGTCCAATTTCTTGAGAAATCAGTTTTTGCTATATCCCGGTTATATATGGACCGATATCCAAGAAAACTTTTTTTGCTTTCAGACAGCTGTATTTGTCAATTTCATTTTTTTTCGGCACCAAAAAGTGTTCAGTTTTACCAAAAAGTCCAATATCTTGAGAAATCGGTTTTCGCTACATATCCCGGCTATATATGGACCTAAGTCCAAAAGAAAATTTTTTTGCTTAAAAATCTATATTTTACTACCGTAGGCCTATTTTGAAATAAAAAGTTCAACTTCTTTAGAAATCGGTTTTAACTATATCGATGTTCAAAAAAAATCTTTTGCTTTCAGATATCTATTTTTAATAGGAAGCAACGATACGCCATTTCGCCGATCCAATACCGATATTTAAAATAAATATCGCCGATACCGATTCCGATATGCTTACTGAAATTGAGCTCAAGTAAAAATTAACCAAATTTAAGTAGAGTAATTCTTCTATTATACAAAAGAACAGTGTTTATTAATGAGCCATTCATACCATCAACAATTCCAAAACATTTCAGTTTCTAAAATTCAAATTTTCAAACTACAAAATATCTGTAATATTTATGATTTTACAAAAAAATAAATAAATAAAACGATGGCATTTAGTTAACTGCAGCTCAAGAATTAAAATTGATATTAATAAGACTTAAAAAAATTGAATTCATGTTAACAAAAATAAATTATTGTTTCGCACAAAATAACAGTGTAAGATATTATTAATTAATGTGATGTTGTTTATTTTCTAAAATCAAAAGATTTTCGAACAAAAAACGTTTGCAATATTTATGATTTTACAAAATAAACGATGGCATTCAGTTTACATTGGCTCAAGATTTAAAATTAATATTAATAAAGTTTAAAAGACAAAAATTGAATTTGAGATCATGTTAAAATTAAATTAAAATTATCAAAACAACAATGCAAATGATTAATATTGAAAATTGATATTAATAAGATTTTTGTTTAAAAACAAAGTGTTCTCAAATTTTGCGGAGATAGACGATTTCTTAAATCCGTTTGAAACAGACCTGCAGTGGAAAAAGTCTCTCAGATGCGACAGAACTCATTTGAAAACTTAAGTATTTCTGCGCCATTTTCTTTAAATTTGGGTAGAATAAAAAAGAGAAGAAATAATCTCATTATGTATTCTGTTTTGATTTTTATTCTGCTTTTAATATGATATTTCTCATAGTTGTCATGCAAAAAGAAAAGAGTTGAAAATTGAATATTTTGTTCAAAGGCGCAAAAAGTATCGGCGTATCGACAGTAAAATATCGCCGATATCGATATATCGGAAAATTAGAAATATCGCCGATATATCGGTATCGGTTTCATTCCTAATTTTAACGACTACCTGCCCATTATTCTGTAGGTAAGTGTTTAGGTTTACCAAAAAGTTCAATTTCTTGAGATATCGATTTTCACTCATCTCGGCTATATATGGACCGATGTGAAAGCAATTTTTTTGTTTGCTTCTAAATAGCCGAAACTTACTATTATATATGTTTTTAGCGCAAAACCGTTTTAGTTTACTAAACAGCCCGACTTCTTGAGAAATCGGTTTTAGCTATATACCGACTATATATGGACCATGTCCAAGAAAAATTATTTTTGCTTTAAGATATCTATTTTGCGACTACATGCTCATTTGGGTGTTAGAACGTGTTCCATTTCACCTAAAAGGTTAATTTCTTGAGATATCGGTTTTCGCTATATCTTGGCTATATGTGGACCGATGTCCAAAAGATTTTTGTTTACTTCTGAATAGCCGTATTCCTACTATCATATATCCTGGAACAAAAAGCTTTTGGCTTAAGCCGCCCGACTTCTTGAGAAATCGGTTTAACTACATCTCGGCAATATATATGGACCGATGTCCAAAAATTTTTGCTCACAGATATCTATTTTACAGCTACGTGCCCATTTTTGTGAAAGTGTTCAGACTTACCTAAAAGTAAAATTTCTTGAAATATCAGTTTTCGCTATATCTCGGCTATATATGGACCGATGTCTAAAAAAATTTTTTTTACTTTAGAATGGCAGAGGTTTGTTACCGTGTTTCTTAGCACAAAAAGGCATTTAGTTCATAAAACCCCGATTTCTTTAGAAATCGGTTTTCCTATATTTCAGCTATATGTGGACCGATGTCGAAAAAATTTTTCGTCACTAATGACTAAGTCAAATCCGAATATCTACTTTAAATTAAAAAAAAAAATTCAAAATTTCCATACAAAATGCAAATTTTTCCGAGGTACTTCAGATATATCTCAGCTATTCGTGAACCGATTTTGCTGAATTTCAATAGCAGTTTGTCCGCACGATGAGCTGAAAGATTAAGTTTGTAACTTTTGATGGTTTTCTCAGAAACGGTATTTCAACTTCGGATAGACATACGGACAGACGGGCATCTCTCAAATAACTTTTCTATTGATGCTGTCCAAGAATATATATAATTTATAGGGTCGGAAATGAATAATGAAAAATTTACAAACGGAATCACAAACTTATATATACGCTTACACAGTATGTGAAGGGTATAAGAATAATAATAATTTAAAGGATATACACATTTTTTATATAAATGGAGTGGTCAATGTACACAAAAGCTTGTTTACGTTAGCCAGTGTTCACGTTACCATGAGTGAACTGTACATATCTATGTACATATAATAAAATTACTTACATTAAATATACAAAAATACCATTAGCAACGAAGCATGTAAACATTTTCCATGAATAATATAATAAAAGAGATATGCATGGATTGAAATTCATTTGGCGAAATTTTAACTTTTTTTCGGTAAACCCTTTGGCGATAAAGCTGATATAATTCTTGTAATTATATATGTATGTATATACACATGGGCAGCACATGCAAAAGATTGTATAATTTCTCCAAATTGACAACATGGCTATTGCGTATTATTAAGAAAATTTGAGATAAGAGCAATCACTTCGAACAAACAAACACCAATTGCAATGAACAATTCTCTGTGTTCGTGAATCACAACGAACTGTTATCTCTTATAGTATCAATACAGCTGAACCTTGTTTGGTGCACTCATGAACACATGAACATGTTCATTAGACTTGAGTCATTTAAAAGCATCAGTTTGATTATTAGTTTAAGAAGCGGTATAATATTAGCTTTATTAATGATGGGATTACAAGATTGATAACCTAAACGGGGTAAATAAATATAGAAAAAGAAAGCATATAAAAAGCGTAGAAGGATAGAAAATATTGTTTTATAGTTTTGTGAATTTGGTTTTATAAATAATTTTATGTTTTTGAAAAACGATCTTAAGTGATATCAGATACTTCTGTCACAGAAAATCACAGTTACCAAAACGCACTGAAAATACTCCTAACACACATGCCTATTTGTTATCATGAGTTTAACGAGCTGTTTAAATCTAAAACTTGCTTTTTGAGACACTTTAATGTATGGTAATACTACATTCACACATATACGAGTTTAACGTCTCATTCGTGTTTGAACTAAATGACAATTTTATTTATATGGTATTTATACCATAATTATTAATAATTGTTAATCTCTTTAAAAACAATTCATAAAGTTAAAGTATACAAAATGCATATATTATCTTGTACAAATGAATACAAACATACATATACAATTTGTTTTCTCCTTAAGTTTTTTTTTTTTTAACTTTTGTACAGAGTTTATAAAACTCATTTTATTTTGCTAAGATTTATTAAGCTGTGAGTGTTTTATTGTTATATTTTTATTTTTAAATTGATTGAATAAATATTAAGAAAACTTCAAATTTGATTTTTCTTGAAATGTCGCTTTTTTACATTTTGGTGCGTTTTGAAATTTCCAAAGTTGACAACGCTGCCAATAACCTTCGTCAAAATAGCTATTTTGATAGATATTTTATATATCAACATTACAAAACAGTTTTCGAGAAGCGCCATGTTTTGTTTGAATTAATACATTTTTTTTACTCAATATAGGTGATCCTTGCGAGCAATATTTCGATTCAGTATTGCAGAAACGATGCACAGAAAAATTATAAAAGTTCCATTGCCAGGATAGAGAAGAATTTCATTTTCGAATAATTTATCTGATAATTTTGAATAATTATTTTAAAGAATATTTTTATTATTTTACTATTTCAATAAAGACTATAAACTTCTGAAAATACAGCCAAGTGAACTTTTAAAATGAATAGGAATCTGTAAGTACAAATTAAAATAAAAATACACCCACACTCTTATGTATGTGTGTGTAACTACCTTTAACAAAAAAATTGCGGAGCTCTTGTTGCATTAAATTAATTAAACTTTTATAACAACTGTTTAAAAAGTTGTTACATGTGTCTTACGTGTATAGATGGTAAACTGTGTTTGCAACCCTCCCTTTCATTGTCAATGGCCTCTCCTGAAACTGTAAATGTTAATCAGTTGTGTTTAATAAGCCTTAGGAATTGAAGGACTACACAACCAACCACTTATCTACATCCATATAATGTCTCTATGCAAGCCATCCACATAAACACGCATGTAGAGGATGTTAAAAGATCAAATCAAAACAAACATTTGCAATAAGCATTTTGTTTTGTTTTTCAAATGACGATGGATTCTATGGCTTTTATTGCTGAACAAGCATGTTAATTCGAATACCAGTGGAAGCTATTCTGGCAAACAAACCCTCATCATCAATAGAAGATAAATGAAAATTAAATAGAAGAAAACTGAATAAGAGCTTAAAACTAATGCTATTACAATAAAAATCTTCATGTTTCTGTAAAATGAAACAACAATAACAAAATTGAAATAACACTTGTAAACAAAATTACCCAACAACAACTTTGAAGAGGTCATCTTCATTAAAAAAAAAACTCCCAACAGCATTGGAGATTTTAATTCCAGCTAAAAATTTTAAAGAAGTTTTACGCTTGCGTACGACAATACCCTTACTCAATAATTTAATGCATAAAACACATTGAACACAGCAAGCTACCGACCACATCCTCTCAAAGATTGAATACAAACTTTCTTACAATAACAATAATTTTGATCACCTTTGTATACAAGGTCACCTTAATTCATAACAGAGTTGTACAGATCTTGTTTAATGGTTGTAGTAGTTGTCCCTTATACAAACATATATTATAGATGATAAACGTGATAATTATTTTAATCCCTCACTCAAGATAAAATATTTATACGCACGCATATACACGCTAATCATTTTTGGCTCACGATCAATAGCACTCATAAACTAGATTATTTCAATCACGTACAGCCAATACAAACAAATTTTCACGATCGGTCATGTTCATATTACATCATTGAGCAATATTAATCAGCTGAAACAATTCAATTACTAGCAAGAACCCCTGAACTTCACTATACCATGTCTCTAGTGATTTTTATCTATAATAACTGGTTCATATTAAAAACACTAATTGCTCATCTTACATTTACTGGTTTTGTTGGTAATGATCACACAGTTGTGAGGCACAAATAGTTTTCGGTACTTTGTAACATGTTTTAAGTTTTACAACATTAACATCACTTCTTCAAAAATGAAAAATAACAGCTTATATGTACTTTTATCCCCAGGATCCACCCGCTTGTAAATTTTTTTTTTTGTGTAAATATTTAATAATTATTGTGAAACAAGTTGAAAGCTTAATTCATTGAGCCGAATCTTAAATACCCTCACATAACTAATGTCCCAATTTTTTACTATATCTCGCTATATATTGAACGATGTCAAAACAATTTTTGTTTTTGCTACAATCATACGACCATTTTGTACCAAAAGTGTTCTGGTTTATCTTAAAGTCCTATTTCTCGGCTATATATGTTCCTAAGAACAATGACGGTCATTTGACCGGTCAAATGACCAACATTAATGACGAAATTTCCATCATCGCGTAGAACAAAGTTTCTATCATTTTATTAAGGCCGATGTGAGAAAATGACCGAAACTTTTGTGTACATGTGATTTTGCGTTTTTTCTAACTCATACAGTTTGGCGTCCAAAGAATATATAGTCGAACTGCTCACTCTAGGCAGTGATGACAAAAATGTATCACTACTGACTGAAGTTTACTTGTTAGCGCTGATACAAAACTAGTCAAAGGTGACCAGTAAAGGCTGATAAAATATTGGTCATTGCTGACTGCAAATAAAACACAAAGTATTTGATTTCAATATTAAAATGCTTACATATATTTGTAAAAGAAATTATATAAATAAATGAAAATAAAAGCATCCAAAATAGGTCATAGCATCCTGTTCGAATCATGAATTCCGGCATTTGTTCAAATTTCCCTTTTTTGAGGAATTAAATGTGCCTAAAAGAAGACTTCTGTATAACCAATATAAAAACTTCATAATCATAAAACTATACTTATCTTTCAAAATTTGTATTTAATGTTTTTATAATTTATTTAAAGTGAATAACACTTTTATATATAATTAATTTTCTCTTAAAGTTCTTATTTTATTTTATATTATTCTTCACACTTTTATGGATGCCACAAAATAATTTTCCGGGAATTACAAAATTTAAACGTCAACATATTTGAAAAATGCAACCCTTCGTCAACAATGATGGAAATGACTGTCATATGTTCTGTCAAGTTATAAATGCATTAGTAAATGGTTTTTGTGTGTATTAGTTTCGGTCATTCATTTCTTGTAGGTTTGTTTGTTGCCTTAACATGTCCGAATTTCACTTCATTAGTTCCACTTCGGTACAAAAAAGTTTTTAGTTCACCCGAAACTCAAATTTCGTTTTTAAATTAAAATGTCCGTATTTTACTACTATCCCACGTTTCACTTGAGCAGCTTATGGCCTCGTCTTGACTTGGAAAGGACAAGGATGTTATTGAATCTTCCTAAGACACATTTAAGGACAACTGTCCCGTTCATTACCGGACCCTGGGCACAGTGATAATGTTACCTATCTCTTTCTCTTTTGACTCTCTATTTTCCACCATCTCTACTTCTCGCCCTTTCGGGCCATCACAAAGGAACAGAATTTAACAAAACCCACGTGAGGTGTGTAATCTGTTTTTCCTTTTCTAGAGCTGCCCGCCTAAACTAAGCTACTATTATATACCCACTTCGATATCCTAGCAACTGCAAAGTAAATGTTTCCTATTCATTTCGGGTAATTTTATTTTAACACCTTTCGAAAGAGGAACTTTACTATTTTTGTCCCGTCGGGCTGGTGTAATTTCAGTTCCTCACATTCTTAATGTAGTTAATTTTGTAAAACTTATTAGAGAAGTTATGAAAATTTGGGTTCGCAATTTTACATGTATTTATTAATTTACACTTTTTCAATAAAATGATACAACAAATTTCATAGTCCTGTTTCAGACACGTCAACTTTTGTTGATCAATTACTTTTCAATTCTCTATTGAAGTTGCTTTCATGTTTATCACCAATTTTCGTTTACTTATGCTGCCAAATATCCATTTGCAGCTGACTTCATATGCACATTTGCGGCTAATCTAAAATTCCTTGCATAGACTGAGGCTTACGATAAAAACACTAATTCGTTGCCAAATTTGATTAGATCTTAAAAATAATTAAACTGGAGTGTTCCTTTAATTTCTGTTTATCATTTTATATCCCAAAACGATTAATTTACCATGACATGAGCATACGGAATATGTGTTTCCTGGATATGGGGATTTTTGGGCGGAATCGAACCAATCTGAAGTTACCTGTAATAATCAAACCTCATTATATTATTGGTATAGATGTCCAACAACAATAACACAGATATAGGTACAATTTTACATATTTACATGTGTATGTATATGTAAATGAAGAGTGTTGATAAAATCCACATTATTTATCATCAACATATAAATACAACGCATGCTTAACGTAAATGCTTACTTGCCTTCGACAATCTTAACTGGTAAATCAGCATCCCTTATTATTAAAGTTAACGCACCCACACTTAAGTGTGTATGTGTAGACAAGAAGCAGATTTTCTGCTTGTCAATTCCTTTCATTTCCATGAGCACAATGTTTGAAAAACACACTACAACAAAAATAAACAAACAAACAAATGATCTCTTAAATGAAAATTAAGAGTGTCGCGTGTTTATTTAAATGAACAATCAATTAATCACCTTAATTGACGGCTTTTGCCTTTCTACCTGTTTTGCATTCAATTGTAATTGCTATTTTGTTTGATACTTTATTTTATGACAAAAAAAAAAAGACTGCTTATCTTTAAGGGTGGTATATGAACTTAATTATGTAAATAGTCAATTAATATTTCAAATTATAATAAGTGATTCTTAGTGGTTGCATAGACACACGTCACTACTGCAAATTGCTAACATGTACTTGAAAAAATGTAAACATTTTGATACATTCAAACAAATGTGGTAAAATAATAATTTACATTAGCTGCATTAGGAAGACGAGTACAAGAAAATAACACTATAGAAATTCCCGGAAAACGGGAATTATGTTTTATTTTCCTTTTTTGCTTTCAATGTACAAATTGATTACATTTACATGTGCTATATTATATATTAATAAATAAAAACTAGTTTTTACGAAAAAAGAAAAACTTTTGTTACATATTGCTTGTTTTTAATAGAAAATAAAATCTCGGAAATGAAAAAGTCCGGGAATTCCCAAACTACAATTGATAGCAGAGTTATTCGAGCGATACCCGTCTGTCCGAATGTTTGTCTGTAATTAGTTAAAATACCGTTTATGGGAAAACCACATCATTTAGAAATTTAATTTAACTTAATTTAAATGCCAATCTGCCAGATCATTGTGGGTAGACTGTCATTCAAATTCAGCAAAACTGGTTCGCAAATTGCTGAGGTATATCCGGAAACCAGAGGTACCTTAGAAAAATTGCTCTTTCTATGATTGATTTTTTTTATTCAAAGTTAATAATTGGGTTTTCTTAAGTCATTAGAGGCATATGGACATTGGTCCATATATAAGCGTGATACTGCGAAAACCAGAACACTTGCTTGTGCCAAAATGCAAATATGACATCGGTTCGAGATATAGTGAAAACAGTTTCTCAGGAAATTGGATTTTAGATGAACCGGAACACTTTCAGCGTATTAATGAGCATGAGGGTAGAAGGAGGATATCTGAAAGCAAAACCGATTTTCAAGAAATGGACTTTAGATGATCCCTAATTAAAGCTAGTTCTAACATGAACTAGCTTTAAGTGGGCGATACATTAAAAATTCTTTCATACAACTTGGTTGAAATTTAAGTCAAATGCCATCTCTAAACAGCTGACATTGATAAAGTATACATGTTAACACACACATTAAATTATACATGTGTGTTAGTATGAAACACAAAATGTCAGAGACGATTTAAAAAAATTACAGATATCAAGAAGTTGCTACTATCATGTCATTTAGTGTCTAAAACATGAATACATAATTTGTGTTTATATATAAAAAATATTCTCTACACAAATTTATGCATTTAGCAGTGACATATCTTTGATTAAAACTGTTGTTAAATAGGTTAAAAACAACTTCAACTGATTTTAAGTACAGAGCTAACTTGTAAGATAAGCTTGTTCTTGACCTTTTATTAAGTGACTTTAAAGTTCTTAAAACATATTTCAATCGAGACGTTTTTCGTGGCATGAGTGACAGTAAACCAATATTGGTTTCAGAAATGGTCGTTTTGTAGTGCACTATCTCGTGAATATTTGAGCGTAAGAATGATATGATTTCTGAAAAACGTTGCCGTAGGAACGCCATTGATAGAAATAAATACGGGACTCAGATTATTAATAAAAAATTTTCCTTCGAAGTTTTTTGTTTTAACTATTATTAAAATCTATGTGCACATAAGGCGTGTTCATTTATTTTCCAGCAATATTTATACAGCGGCTTAGGCTTTTAGGGTTCCGTTCTGAAAGTCAAACGAAACTCTATTGCATTTTGTCACCAATACGGAGTTGTTCCTTCTAAAATTGATTTTTTCAAAAACATTGCTCTGGCAACCCCAATTCCAAATAGGATCTCTCGATTTCTTGCAGTGTTACACTGCAGTTACATGACCAAGTTTTGCTATCAAGATTTTTACATGTACTGCTCGACAAAATTCACAAAAATTGACAGCTGTGGCGCAGGCTGCACTCAATTTCATATCAATATTGTATCAAGATGGCGTCACGAAGAAAACTAAAAATGTTAATTTCATTAAAATTATTAGAAATAATAAAAGAAAATGCGGAAAAGAAAACAAAACGAGGACAGAAAGGAAATATTGGGTGAAGCCGTTATTAATAAGAAGGTTGGTAAATATTTAAAATTATCATGTTTAAAATTTGTAGAAACATTTGTATGCATTTACTATTTTAGAATGGAACATGATTTGGAGGCTCTGTATGCTGTTCGTAGAGATTTTATTTTTTTCTTTACTTCCTCTACACACATTTTTGTTTCAGCGGCAATGGAATCATAAGCCTTAATTTTTAAGTCATTTCGTCGATATGATGGAAGATTCATGTTCCACAGAACTTCGTGGCTTCTGTATAATTGTATGAATCGAAGCACATCATTATATTTATTATTTTTGTTCACAAACATTATTTTTGTTTTTAAAGTTATGTTTATCACTTTTTTATTATTTATTTTGAAAAAGACAGCAAAACTAAAATAGCAAAAAATTAAGAAAGCCAAAATAGTATGTATTTATAAACAAAGCGGAAAAATGGCGTCAGCTGTTTTCTTGATTGTAACTTGATATACTTCTATGGATTGAAAAATTGTCGACAAGTTCGCTTCAATTTTGGAAATTGTGAGTGTATTAGTAAAAAATGAGAGTGTGTTAAAAATTGGTAAGCAAAACTTGATCGTGTAACCACCGTGTAATAATATTACCAATTTAAATTTGTAATAATAAAATTTTGTAGTTTGACGTTTCTCTTTGGAGAGTGAAAGCAAGAGAGTTAATATATCCCAGAACATGGGAAAGCTTAACTACATCAAGTAAGCTCGATAAACCACATGACAATTTTTGTGTTGTTCAAATATTAAACAGAAACTGTCAAAAATGTTTACATTTTCTTTTCTGCTTTGTGCTCCACGTGGTTTGTATATCTCCATTTTGAGTTGGTATACACACATAAAAAACGCGAAATAAAAGCATCGTTGCCGTATACTTTCAAATCATCCGAAAAGGGCAAAATATATATTGTTTTGGTATTATAAGTTAAATAAACAATTTTGCTTAATTCGTAAACGGAATTTGCTTAATTTCCTAAAAAACCTAGAAATGTTTCGGAACACAAATTTAGTTCTGAAACAATGGATGAATCCAGCTTAAAATTATCTTTCTTTCTTTACAAAATCGTATTTACAGCGGTGTTCGTGTAGTCGTGCTGCCATGCTGTCGTCAAAATAATTGTTACCTTATGAATGTGTGTATTCTATTTATGCAGTCGCTGTTCGTGTAGCCTGCTGTGTCCAATGTGTTTAATGCTCTAGGCAGACGACAGTGATAGACGAAGATTTTTGCATTTAGTTAGCTGTGTGAACTTTCTGTTTGCAAAGTGTCTCCGTGGTGGTAATTAATTTTTTGTATTGCTTTTGAAATATTTATACCTCAGAATACATAATTTATACATAAAATGAATATTTAAGAAAAACAAATAAAACAGCTTAAATTTTTCTGTGACTACATTTATTCACAATAGCAAACAAAATGTAAACAACCGACCGATTTAGTTAAAATGCAGTTTGATTTTGTGCATTTATAACTAAGTTAATTCACATTCGAATGGGGATAATGCACAAGTTAATGCAGAAAAGGGCCACTAATACAAGTTAACGCTGTCGTCTGGCTGGGGTATAATGCTGCAGAATGGAAAAACGCGTAAGAAAAAGAAAGTCACCGGAGTTGTTAAGTTTGCCTTGTAGTGAATTTGCCTTGGCTATCACCGTATATAATGTGTTTATGAATAAAGTCGTTATAATCTTTTAAACTAGAAGATATTAATATATTCCATATTAAAAATGTTCTTAAATGCTTTTTATTATTTCTCTATTATGCTAAAGACTCTAATGTAATATTAAAATTTAAAACCAAACATATTAATAGTAATTTCTTAAAGATGATTTCTAATAAAATCCAAATATTGAATGAATTTATAAAAAACACTTTATTAGAAAAGGACCCAAACTATATTTTTAAAAAGAAGATATCTAAAGAAAACATTTAAATCTTGAAGTTTTCCTTCTATATAACAAGTCTCATTTCATTTCGAACGTCATAGTAATAAAAACTAAAATAACATTTTCAAACAACCTATTAAGAAGTTTTCACAAGTGAAACAGCACTGCTGTGCAACAAGAGAGACAAACGAATTATTATATACAGTCTCGAGGCCTCAAAAATTTACCCTCGAATTCATTTAGCCACATTAATAATTTTTTAACAAAATATGCGCAAAAGTGGTGGGTTTTGTATCAGGCCTGCAGTTGATTGCTTGTGTTCCAACAATAAATTAATAAATTTTTAATTAGTTACCTAAAAGCCGGTGTAATAAGCAAAAAAAGCAAATGAAACCGTTTAATTAAATTAAATTGAAATTGTTAAGCAAACAATTATGTTTACATTAAAATAAATTATTAGTGCTGTTTACCCAATCAAGCGGTTCTATTTCTGTTGGCATTTTATTCGCCATTTTATCGCTGCTTCATTACCAATAAATGGCAGGAG
>BGZK01004188.1:0-15720 GCA_005406025.1 Eumeta japonica | reverse complement strand
AAAATATAAAAATACTCGCATTGATTTTAATCGATTGCGCACCTTAAATGATTTGGGTATCAAAGTAGATTTCTCTTAAATGACATTGAAAAGGAAATGAAAATTTTGAATTGAACCGCAGACCCAAGAACATTTGAGTAATAATTTAAATTTGATTGACAAACTAAGGAATACACAACACGATCGTTTATCTCAGCCACTGCCGCACCATTTAGGCTTAGTGCAACCCGCTTCGCAAGAAGAAACTCAACTGGCGCATCAAATCACCCAACAATTAACTGATGTGGTCAAAAATTACCGCCCCTCAGCTGTAACAGATCCTTATGCTCTAAGAAAAGCCATGGGATTGTCATTTGTAGGTTCCTGTTCAAATGTATAACATTTAAATATTTTACAAATTTCTTTGCAGTTGGCTTACCACCTCCGCAAGAACAACAGCCACGTGTACAGGTGCCAACGATGTTACAACAACCAGTTTCTTTGCCCAACATACCATTTCTAATCACCAAACAGCTGTCACTACAACAGCTGGAACTGGCAAACTCAACGGCTACATCTCAACAACATGACAAATAATTTGTCTTCTGCTGCCATGGACATAGACGAAGATGTTGCAGTCACAGCCGAGGTGATGGAAAATGAACTGCGTGAGTTTTTAGAAAGTGGTCCTGCTACATGCGGGTCGCCTCTTCTTCTGCCGATGATAACAATTTAAGGCACAACTACTATGAATTAAACTGTCATTCTATTCTCTTTGTCTCAATATTAGTATTTGCTCGTTACAAATTTATTCTACACATTTTTTTTATTTAAATCTAAATTTGTTCTAATTTCAAATAAATATATATATACGGAATACCAAATATTACAATATTTTGCTTTTCAATTTCACTCAATATTCTTTCAAAACTTTCACATTCAGCATCCACAATATAGAACATTTTAACAAATTTGATAATTGATACATACATATTTTTGAAAATCACGTGAAATAATTTGAAATTAACAAACTTGCTCGCTCGTTCGCATAAATACATTTAACAAAAACTAATTTCGAAATTTTGTTGTGGCCTCAAATGTATTTATGAGAACGAACGAACGAACATGTTCGAAATAGTGAAAGAGTCAGTAAGTATTTGAAATCATTTATGAATTTATGAATAAAAATGTTTGAAATCAAGAAACTGCGACATATAAGTTGAACTCATAACACCGACATGGCAACCAACTGTTTCCCATGCACATACAAATTTATAAAATAAATATTTGCAAGGCGTACACTTAGTTCCATTAACAAGAAACAGCATCCTCCTTCGACCGTAATAAAATTATACAACTTTTCAGGTATGTGATAAAAATTCAAATGAAAGTACATATGTAGTTTTAAGAGAGATTTCTTACGAAAAAAAATATATCTGTTTTAGAAGAATTTTAACGATATTAAAAAAAAATATCTATTAAAACGATCATAAATGTTTTATTTCCTTATGAGCCGCAAGTTCGATTCTATAATGGGCATATTTATATAAATTTGAATGAATTTGAAACGTGTTTTAAGTCAACTATTTCATGCAAAATTTTACTAAAACTAATTTCAAATACACTTTTTTTTTTCGATAAATATGCCTCTACAATCTTATAAAAAATTATATAAAACAATTTTTATCACATATCTGATTATTATTATTCATTTTTTAATGCATTTGCAATTCATTGCATTTTATTATGTTCTATAAATAAATTAAAATGTGATCCTTACAAAACCAATTACACTAAATTTTAAATCAAATGAACACAGGTTGTAATTTTAAAAGGTATGTATGCATGTATCGTTTTTTACCCTTGACGCTAATTTTCGGGGATGGTTTTTATTAATAATATTTATAACTGAGGTGGCCTCAAGCTTTAAGAATAATATATTTATAATTTAAAATAATCATAATATAAAGACGAATGAAAGAAAGCCAGTTCATCGATGTCCAACCTTTTCCCGTTCGCATAAATATGTTTATTTAGTGCTAGATCTCAAGGCAATTTTAGTATGGCGTTGTTCTGGATTTTGATGTTTTTTTCAGTTTGCAGTGAGGGAAAACAGGAAAAACAATTGTCGGTACTGGCTATTTCAAGCAATTCTCAATTTTTAATTGAATATTTGACACATTTCATTTGCTTCAGGTGTGAAATTATTTAAATGCGTGTATATATTTTTCTTATTATATGAAATTGTTAGAAAATAAGAGCTAAACAAAACAGAAATTGTCGAAGGAATTTTCATGCTTGAACATAACAAGCAGTTTAAGAGAAAATTTGTAAAGTTGGCAATTAAAATTGTCGTGTGACCTTAGACTTAAAACGAAAGCGAATTTCAAGACTATATACATACATACTAATGCGCGATCATACATATGTATATTAATGCAAACGAACGAACGGAGTCAATATCGATCAACTCGCACTAGACTTGGTCGAACTCGTTCACTCGCTCGTTTTTGCCACGAACCAATGATCAAATCCATTTAAAAGCATGAACGAATTCGAACCAAGTCTAACTGGCACAGTGCATTACTTGAACATGTTCGTTCGTTCTCATAAATACATTTAATACAAAAACAAATTTCAAAATGTTGTTGTCTCAAATTAGACTTGTGGGTCCAACTCTTTTACTCAGTCATTTTTGCCACGAACTAATGATCAAACCCATGCTTTTTAAATGGGTTTGATCATCCCAGCCTGTCTCAAATGTATTTATGCGAATGAATGAAATTTTCAGTTCTTGTTATTTGGCATTGCTGCTTTAATATTTCACCATAAATGGCTAGTAAAATTTTAAAATTGACAATTTCATTTAAATATAGAACAATGTCGTTACGTACATACATACATACATACATGTAAATGAATTTTAAATACTTGATAGAAAAGTATAAGCAATTGCAAGAAAGTACTTTGTAATCGTGAAAGTGTTTGATATAAATGTTGTTACTGTAGCTATTCTCAGCTCTATTCCTTTTGGCGTTTTAGATGTCATTGTAATTTTCATTACTGCCTTATTTTTTAAACTTTTAAGCTTGCACACTTAAATTATATTAAAACGAAGGGTAGGCAATGGAAGTGTATATTTGTCAGTTTAAAAGAAAAAGATATCTAAAAATTAAAAGTTATAAAGAGAATGTTAGCAAATTTCTTTCAAGTCTCTGTCATTATATTTCATTGATTGATGCATGTTTCTTTTAAAAATAATAAAACTATTTTGCAATATCATCACTATTTCATTTCCATATCTTAAAGCAAAACCAAGCTTAGAAATAAAGCAGCGATAAAATTAACACTGTATAGAAACGGCAAATAAACGCCAAAGGGAATGGGACTTATTACTTAAATTTTTCATTTTAATATTACAAAAATACATACATATGGATACTACATTATTACCTGTTTATATTTCATTTCAAATCATTTTTTTCATAACATATTGTTATAAGTTATATTTTTAATTTATTAAACGCTTATTTGAGAGATACTGCATAGAAACTTGTCAAATACGAGCTAAATAATTTACAATATCTTTATGAATACAGACGTATCTATGTATTAGATTATTAACACGCAGCACATTTTTGTAATCCCTTTCGCTCCTGGAAATCTGCCACTGAATTGGAAAATATATACTATCATTTTGGATTTTTACGCAGAAGTGCACAAACTTATTTTATTAAGATCAGTTCAGTAGTTTAGAGTAATACGGCTTTTAAATTTTAACACAAACAAATAAATATGTAAAGAATTGTTTATGTTTTGCCCAATTAAAAGCAAAGAAAAACAATAAAAGAACTCTTACAAAGAGATGTTTCTTTTAACAAAGAGAATAAGGATGTTGTTAAAACCGTATAAACATACTATTATAATATTATATTTATTCTTATTTCATTGGAAATAATTATTACAGCTTGATCTTATTTTATATAAAAATATCGAGAATATAAAATATGAATTATCCAACATAACATCAAGATCAAATAAAATAAAATACATATTTTATGTTTCAATAACATTTTAATATTAGTGAATATAGCGCATCAAATATATTTTCTTTTAACATTAACTAAATATTATTTTGTTACACAATGCAAGAGAAAAATTTTTCAACAGTAATTTGTTTTTATATTTCTAGAATACGGTCGATTTGTCGTCGACCCTGCTACTACTAGTATAATTAAACTACACTGCACATACCTATAACTTATGACTGTATTCATAGAATACATGAACTGGTTTCAATACTTATTGCCTGATTCAAAATGAACATGCCAACACCTTTATGGTAGCACTAGTCATTTTTCAGTAAAAATTCTAAAAAATGTTTTTCTGGGATGCTTATAGTGTTAACAAGATGCTGACCTTGGTTTAAGACTTGCGCAAATGGGATATAAAACCAGGATGATTGATTCAGCATTGCAGATCAAAGACCATAGTAAACTTATATTATTCATTTAAAAAATATAAAGTTTTAAGCTCTTAATTGACAAATGTTTATGCAATATCTGTTAAATAACTGTTTAATAAACCTAAAATGTTTTTTTATAAATTTAGTCGTTAGTTTGAGTCATGTTATGCAATTTGATTTGTTTGCATGCATTAACTTGTTCTAAAATAAACAGCAAACAAAAAGCAGTCAAACATTTTCAGCATTCAAAAATTGTTAAATGTGACCGTATCTCTAAGTTATATCGTCATGTTAAATGTGGTATAATTACACACTTTTTGTTTTACAGAAAAGCAAAAACTATGAAGCATCCGATACCGATATATCGGTGATACTAATAATTTTCGATATATCGTTATCGGCGATATTTTACTGTCGATACGCCGATACTTCTTATATTTTTCTTTAGCGTCTTTTGAACAAAATATTAAATATTCAACTTTTTCCTTTATATGACAACTATGAGAAATAAATATATAAAAGCAGAATAAAAATCAAAATAGAATAAACAATGAGATTGTTTCTTCTCTTTTGTTCTAACCAAATTTTAAGAAAATGGCGCAGAAGTACCAAAGTTTTCAAGTGAGTTCTGTCGCATCTGAGAGACTTTTTCACCCTTTTGTTTTAAAACAAAATTTTAATCATTTGCAATGTTGTTTTAATAATTAATAATTTAATTTTAACATGATCTCAAATTCAATTTGTTGTCTCTTAAACCTTATCAATAATTAATTTCAAAACTTGAGCCAATCTAAACTGAATGCCATCGTTTAATCTGTAGAATCATAAATATTGCAGATTTTGTTTTATGAAAATTTGAATTTTAGAAATTGAAATTTATTAAAAAATTTTATGATTTGAATGGCTCATTAATAAACACTGTCATTTTGTATAATAGAAGAATTTCTCACTTAAATTTGTTAATTTTACTTGAGCTCAATTTCAGTAAGCGTATTGGAATCGGTATCGGCGAAATCGTGTATCGTTGCATCCCTATAAAAATCTTCTAAAATCAACAAAAATTATGATTTCTGTGCATTTTTGTAATAGTCTTACATTTTGGAAATTTATTTGTTACTGAAGATATGTGAGGTTTTCATATACATAAATGTATACGTCTTTTGCATTTAGAAATATAAGCACTTTAGTAACGTCTGTTTTACGTATATTTGATAAAACGCACCATAATCGATAAAAAAGCTCAATTACAAAATTTTGTGTAGTTACGTCCGTTTGCATTTAATATGAGATATACATATGTATGTATTTTTTATTTAATTTGTTGATTTTTGCAATTTTTTATCGAAATCGTCTTAAGGACCCAGCATGTTGAATCGCATTTTAATGCCAACAGAGTTGTAAGAAGACTCGTATTAAATTCCAAGTATAAACAGGGTACAATTAGTTTTGTTTTTGTTTTCCTTAAATTTTTGTTTTTCTATAAAATTTGTTTTTATACTTATTTTTCTAACATATGTTTCTTAATATAAAAAAATATAATTTATTTAATTGTGTTACCTGAATTTAATTTAAATAACATTTATACTTTAAAAAAAAAAAAAATTAAGTATGATGCATAAGTTTTGTTTTAAAATTTTTCCAGCTTAAAGCGTTTGTATTAGTAAATTGTTTTATTAGGCATGTTCTGAAAAGCAGACGATTTCAAATGACATGTGTGTTTCAAGTATCTTTCATAAAATGAAAATGAATTTGAAATGTCTTTAAATCAAATATTTCATACAAAATTTTACTGAAATTGATTTTAAAAACATTTTGATTTTATAAAAAAAAAAGAAATTATAGAAATTAATAGTTCCTCTTTCATAATCAAATTTCAAAATTTTGTTTTGTATTAGATGTGTTTATGCGAACGATCGAAAAGGCTTCGAAATAGAGGAACTGGCTGTCAATTAAATGCATTTAACTATTTATTTAGTGTATTAATAAATTTAATTTATTTGGTTTTTTTATTATTATCCAATAAAAACTCCAGCTCTTAAAAGTTACTGGCAAATCTCTGTATGCAGTTGTTTTTAATGTAAGCAAGTGATTTAAAATCAATAGTGACCAAATTAACTGTTTTGAAATTCTACTCAGAATTTTCTTTTCTTTCAAATTGAATTGTCTTATCTCATTTGAAATCATTTTATGATTTACAATTCAGAACATACCTTCTAATTGGTATTTAAGTGTTCTTAAAAGTTTTTTTATAATTGTTCTGCCTTTTTCATTTAACAATAAACTACTAAAAGAAACGCCAATTTAACAGCCATATTATTGAGTATGAGCTGGAAATTGAAAGCGAAGAAATTTTAAAGTTTTAATAGTTTAAAATAGTTTATTGTTCTATATAATATTTGTGATGAAATTTCTTTAACTAAATAATATTATACAAAAACAAACACTCTAAATATGGCTTCATTTTCGATTCCAGCACTTACCTTATGTAATGTATGTACTTATATGCTTACATTTATATATATATATATATATGTATGTAGATATCGAAAGTGTGTATAAACATTAATTCAATACAAATATTTGAAAATGCTGTTTAAGCAGAAATTGATTTGAAATAAAAGAAAATTTGTTCATGTTTCTTATTTATTATAGATATTTTGTTCAATTCAGCAGCTTAGTCGTATGGCTTATCGTTTAAAAAATACTACTTTTTTTAATCTGATTTGTAAAAAATATATCGTTTTGTTTTAAAATATTTTTAAATGTTAAAACTGAAATATTCATCTATTTTGATTAAACCAAAATAACAAAATATCGATCAATTTTTTGGATACTGCTTATTACTTTTCAATTACCAATTACTTTTATTACTATTCAATTACCAATTACTTTTAGTTGTAAAGGGTAATTTAAAAATACAAATTTCCAGGTAATTGTAATTAAATTTTACCAATTATCATTATCAAGTACCAATTACAATTACAAATAATTGGTAATTTGTTTTCACTTTCACAAATATCAATTACCAATTACATGTAAGTGATAATTGTAATTCAAAAGTAGCCATTACACTATATGCATTAATTACTGTAAATTTTAATTACATTTTTATATAACTTGTAATTGGTAGTTGTAATTAAAAGTAGAAATTACACTATTTTCATCAATTACTCTAAATTTCAATTACATTTTATACACTACTTGGTAATTGTCAACCTCATTTACCAATGGCATGTAATTGTAATACAGTTTACCAATTACAAATAATTGGTAATTGGCAGTCATCAATTACAAATTACTCGCAATTGTTAATTAGAATTCACCAATAACATATTACAACTAATTTGTAATTCACCCAATTACAAACTACTTTGTAATTAAAAAAATAAAATTAAAAATTAATTGGTGATGTAATAATACAAAATGTAATTGGTAACGTTCTAGGTTAGCCTACGGCTATTAGGCCCCACAAACGACATTAAATCGATTTTTATTTTTAATTATTCTTATAAACTAATAAAACAAATAATCAACTTGTTTGAATTAAACATGATAAAAAGAAATTAAGAGTACACAACATTTTCGTTAATTTCTTGGTATTTTGCCTAATAGTATATAATTTTTTAAATTAAGAGTTTTGCTTTTGTTACCTTAAATGAAAAGAGATTTAGATAGTTAGTTAGTTCCTCTAACAGGTTTGATCGTTCGCATTTGTATTAAATGTATTTATGTGAACGATCAGAAAGGCTTCGAAATAGAGGAACTGGTAGTTAAATAACAAAAACAAAATATTAAGAAATAATTGTTATTAAATATTGTTCACAAATTTTTCCATGTTGATTTTGTTTGTTTTTAGTTACATGATTTTTTACATAAAAGAACAATAAATGTTTTGTTAAAAATAATTGTATTGCAGTAGTTTTTACATAAAAATGTTTTAATGCTTCTTCCATATTAAATATGAGCACAAGTAAATTGAATAAATTTTGAAAATCAAAACCCATAAACCTAATTATTTCATTTAATGAATAACTACATATTTGTACAAACAGATGGGGTACATAACTTTTTTTAGTTTTGTATGAGCAGGCATAGTTTGCTGCTAAACGCGTATCATTTGACATAACTACATATTTACAAATTGAGGTAGTATTTACAAACATTTAAGCTAATATTTGATATCAATTTTTTCTTTATCTTCTTCTTCAATAATAATATTTCTATTACAATGTGTAAAAGGATTAACAATTGTTACGAGTAACTTAAAATAAGAAAACTGTTTTGACTTAAACGATTGAGAAAAAAAATGAATACAAATATCTATGTATCATTATCATATTGCATTCTGAGAAGTTTTGTTGAACGTTTTGAAGAACTTTAAATAAAAATTAAACAAAGTTTTAATATAATATTGCAACAGGATAAAAAAAAGAATTAAAATTAAGTACAAAATTAAAAAAAAAAAAATAAATCAAACATTCAAACAAATACAAACATTAATAGAAATTAGTTTTATTTGCTATTAAAAACATGTCATTTTAACAGTTATCCACATTCTATTCCTAAGCTGGCATTCTTAAAAGGTAATGAAAGTTAAAGCAGATATTATTGCAAAATTGTTTGGCTATTTTTATATGTCAAATCAATCAACTAATTAATTAGAAGACATATATTTTTAAATTATGTATCCCAGGGATGGTAAAGTCTAGCCAGTTTGTGCAATTAATAGAATTTCTTTTAAAATGGCATGAAAAAATAATCAATTTCTTTTCATTTAATATTCCATTTAAATTTTAGGTAATATATAAATGTTAAAACGACAATTAAAACGCCAACGGCAATAGCATACATAACCAAAATTTGCTTGAGCTGCAAAACCAACAACAAATTTTACTCATGTATTCTCAATAAATAAAATGAGTCAAAGAGAAAGCGGAAAATCACCACAATAATCTTAACTCATCTTTTTTATTGTAAAATAAAACTTGAATATTCACCCTTATTCCAATTCATCGACATCGTCATCGGCAAAATGTGTACTTGTTCAACTGTTTCAGCAATAATCGAGTGATTTTGTAAGAGTTTACTCCCCCTTGAACGTTTCTTATTTTTTTCAAATACAGCAATTTCTGGTGTCAATGACAATGACAACAATTGGAATAGGATTATATTAGAAGCCATTGGAAGGAATTGGTTTTTTTACAATCCATGAGCTGAAAAATTAATAAATTAATAAATAAGTACTAATAATGCAAGTAGTGGACATTCAATTAATTCTAATTAACAAAATGCCTTAATTTTGATGTTTCCAAGCAAACAAGTAAAGTCAAGTTTCTGAAAATAAATTATTTCTTTTCAATGACTTGATAATGTAAATTGGTTCATTATGGTTGTGGTGACTATTCCACTTTGTTTTTCGAACTTTGTTTCTATTAACATAAAAGACAATGATATAAATGGAGCAGTACACACGGGAGAAGTTTTAATTTTATTTAGTTTGTTTGTTTATGATCAGCAGAGGGGTGAAATGCTGTTTCGAGATTTCTATTTTTTCTGTGATCCAATAAAGCCCACAAACTCTGTTGTAGTAAAAAAATGTTAATCTTAATCTCTTGTGTACTGGCGCAATAAAAACAAATTAGTGCTTGCAAATGACACCTATTTTGGGGTGATGGGAAAAGTTTACCAATAAATTAATATATAAGTTACTTATTTTCGAGGCACATATTTCTAAATGTGGTGCATGTTTTTATTGTAAGAGGCTCTCTATTTCGAATACTTTTCGATTGTTCGCATAAATAAATTTAACACAAAAAAAGTTTTCAAAATGTTGTTTTTATTACACGTGTTTATGCGAGCGAACGAACATGCTCGAAATAGAGGAACTGGCTATCTGTCTTAACTTTTCACCTGTTACAATAAATTTAATTAATTAAATTCGTTATAATAGCAAATAATTAAGCAATTCCCTTAAAAATTATCTCTTTAAACTTCTCTAAGATCTTAAAACCTTGAAAAAGAAAATTACAACAATTTAACTTCAAATGCAACAAAAATACATTAAAACACACACAAACAAAATAAAACAAATAAATACAAAATACAAACAAAAATAAACTATTTGTAAAAAAATCAATTACTTTTTAGCACATATGTGAAAAAAAAAGATTAAATTAGCTTTAAATGTTTTAAATGATAGTAAATGATAAGTATCTGGCATCATGTTTTGAGAATTTTGTATTGTGGTTCAGTTTGGGATTTTGTTTTATAACATTTTGCTAGCAAAGTTATATCAAAGCAAACACATAAATTACATTAAATAAAAATTTTAAAGCCTTATTCATAAAATTTTATCAAACAAGTTTTGTAAATTTTACTTAATAACTTTGAATAAAAAATATATTTATGTGTATACGTTCATGAATAAGGCCTTAAGAGTTAAAAAAATGTATATATAATAATAATAAAATTACACTAAATTGGCGTCTTTAGCCATACTGTAGAAGGCAGATTGTGTGTTATTTAATAGATTTGCTGGTGAATCAAATTCTGAAATTTCACCCTTATCCAAAACTATGACTTTGTCACAGTCCATTATGGTATTCAAACGATGAGCAATAGTAAGGACAGTGCAGTCCATTCGCGTATTGTTTTGAAAGAGAAAAATGAGAGAAAAAGTAAATATAATGAAACTTATATGACCAATAAACTTCAAGCCCCTACAAACAATGTAATAATAAAAACAATTAGTAATAATTTGTATGGCTGAACTAGTCTGTCAAACGGAAAACGACAATTTTGATTCGAACTAACTGAGAACATTGCGCAAAAGAGCCAACATCTAGTCAATTCGTCTTGGTCACGGCGAATTCATTCTATACCCCTAACGTGCATCAGCTAGCTGCGACTTCAGTAGTAAATTTTGGTACATCAAGAATTATTTTCTGATATAGAAATTATCCAAGTTGCTGTATGGAAACAAATTTAACACAGCAAGCTATCGATAACGTTTTTCAATAAATAAAAGCTATCGACATAGCATTACCTAATTAGCTTATAGTTTATCAGCTGTTTTAAAGCAAACTGCCATTTTGCTTGTATTTTGTTTGACAGATTGATTCCGACAACAAGAATTTACTTGTTGTCTTTTATTGTTGCAGGAAAGAGGCTACCTTACAGTAATTCGTTTTGCTATCGATAGTTTTGTTATAGAAATAGAAAAATTATCAATAACTTTCTCACAAAATGGAAAGCTATCGGCATTTTATATATAAGAAATTATCTGCAACTATTTTCTTGCAAATGAAAGTTATATCAAGCTTAAAAGTAAAATATTAGTGGCTATTCTGAAATACGCGTCTCGAAGAAGTGAAATTTTATATGACAAACAAGAACGAAATGTGAAGAATTGTTTGTATTTTCCGTACATTATAAATATCGTACTAACGCGAGGATTGACTACGCATGTCTCTCTCTCATTGGTAAACGATAAATTTTGTATGAGATACAATATTAATTTCGGATACTTTGAATGTTGCTTTTGATTTCTGTGTAAACATTCAGTCTTCGACGCGTTTTTAGAATAGCCATTATTAAATTTGAAAAAACAGCTACTAAGTCAATATTGAGTAGCAGACAAACACTAAACTTCTTACCATACAGAACTGTAGCCCCCTTAAATTTAAATAAGTCAAATGACGTGAGCAAATTAAGGCTCATGTATAGTAAGTAAGTAAGTAATAGTAAGTAAAAAAAGAATACATTTTATAGAGGAGAACACACCACCATAAAAGTATGCGTATAACCCATATTGGTAAAATTTGTCGATGTTTTCTTTTTAACAACAAGCCATCAGTGAAAGTAGACCTTTCCAACGCATGTACTCGTTTGAAAATCGGTTAACTGGTTCTCGAATTTTAAGATCACGAGTGTAGGATAATTTATTTTTATATAAATGTTATGCAGATAGATAATATGTTTTTGATTGTCGTAATAAAAAACAATTTTACCTGTATCAAATCATCAGTTTCTAAATCTACAGCCGCCGTAGCTTCATCCAATACCTAACACTTTAGTTTTACGTAATAAAGCACGTGCTAAACATACTAATTGCCCGTTGGCCCACAGACAAATTTCCACCACCTTCAGCAATTTCATGATTTAAACTGGATGCTAATGATTTAACAAATGTTTTCAAATGAGCCAGCCCAAAGCTTTCCAAATTTCTTCATCACTCTTAACTTCAAAGGGATCCAAGTTAATGCAAAGAGCCTGAGAAGAGGTACAGGATCTTGGGGTATAATGGTTAAACGTGATCGCATTGTAAGCCCAAAGTAGCAATATCGATGTCATCAATTAGAATGCGTCCACCAGCGGCTTAATAATACTACTGAAAAAGTGTTTCGTTTGTTTTACTCACGAAATTGGATATCGAGTATAGTATCGTATCGAATAATTTTACAACGATTAAGCACAATTTATCTTTGCGAATACTTAAATCACCCAAACGGTTTAAGTTTTGGCTATAATATTAAACATTCGTTTACGGTTGGATAAGAAAATTTACGAAAGCCTATTCATTGATGGCTTTACATATGATTTCGATATCGTATGATTAGATCGTAGTATTAATTTTAACCACAATTATTGATATTATCTTATCGACTACAATTGAATTGCTGTCTGTTTTAACCACAAATTAGTTAATATTTTAGTTTAATTACAAACTATTTTTAAAACCATATCCATGCTTCCTATTGTGTGACTTCTTAGCACCACGGTTACACGATCAAGTTTTGCTATCAAGGCTTTTACGTAGACTGCTGACAAAAAATTATAGCTGTGACATAGGTTGAATTTAATTGTGTATGAATTTTGTATCAAAAATCATAGGTCTTAATTTTGATTCATTTCGTCGATAGGATTAATGTTCCGTGAACTTCATGACTGTACCATTGTATGAATCGAAGACATCATTATATATGTAGTGCTTTTCTTCACAAGCATTTGTATTAGTGTTTTAAAGTTAAAGCTGTTTATCACTTTTGAATTATTTTATTTAAAAATTAAAAAGAGTAAAAATCAAAATAGTATAAAAAATGTAGTCAGTTGTTTTCTTGATTGATATTCCCTTAAGGATAAAAAATTGTTAAGCAAGTTCACATCAATTTTTGAAGTTGTATACACGAAAAGCATGAGAGTGTATTAAAATTGATAACAAAACTTGATCGTGTAACCCACAGTAATGGAAAATCATTAGTGGTGAATTTGTTTTGGCAAGTTATTAGCAAAGATGCCAGCAACACCTTGGTGATAAAATTTCAACAACAAGCATTAAACTTTGCTGATAAGTTAACGTTAACGTATTTTGTTTAAAGTCACAAAATCGTAGCAATGAAATTAAATTTTACTTACTTACCGAAATAATGATAAGTTAAACTGGTTTGCCAGCACCAGTACACCAACGATACCAACTTCTTTCCACCGGCTATAGTAAAACTTATGCCACGCAATACCAAATCTAAGCCTCACGATAACGAACTTTGAAATTATCAAAACAACTTTTCCCTCGCTGGGCCATTCTCTGGGTACCCGTGAGTTTGGCAATTCCATGGTGCTTCTTGTTTAGTTTCACCATATTCCTTAATACGTTCCACAGACACAATATTAGTTTCTATATCCGATGACATGCGCACCAGCCAGTTCAAGGTCTGTGTAATCCTGGTGATATAACTGACTGATAGACCTTATCAAAACCGGATTCGTCTACCACCCAAGACAGCAAATAAAGCGGCAAAAGAATTATGAGATTGCCAACCATTTCCAAACGTACGGCCAGCCAACGATTAGCTTATAATAGAGGGATATTTGCAGACTTGATTTTTATCCACTTTGGAATCGGATTCGTCAATAAATCTGAAATGTATGTATATAAATATTAAACAAAATACATATACAAATATACAATATGTTAAAGAAAATTGTAAGCATTCTGGCAGATATGCCAAATCATGCGTTTGAGCAACAATTATTGTATAGAAGTTTGCAATGAGTGTAGAACTTAAACCCCATGCAACGCGCGTCGCGTTGAGATGAGAAGCTCAACTACAGATTCTTCTCTGACTTACAAATTATGAAACACATTTTAAAGACTTTTGCATAATAAAACCTCATTTTCATTCAACATCTACCGGTTATGTTTTTGGATGTATTAATATAAACGAATAATTGTATTTTGGTTACTTACTGCCCTGCACATGATAGGCTCTTATGGTGGAAACGCCAGTAACTGTCTGAATAAATTGAGATCGCGACACCGATTCTAGACGCATCAGTTGACGTGAGGTAGCCACATAGAAACGTTGAGCGAAATAATACAAAATGCAATGGGCACAATTACAACCAAAAATCAGTGGCATGCTAATGACAACAATTGTGGCTAAAACCTAAACGTGGTTTAAATTAAAATATGATTTGAAAAGAAAATGCATACATATTAATTTTTAATTGAAATATTATCTGTAAACAAAAATAAATAAGACAGTATTACTTGATTTTAATTAAATTAAAAAAGAAAACTAAATTTAAAAAAAAAAAAATCAAACGAAAATTGTTTATAATTAAAATGAAAAAATCATAAAAACCTAAAAAAAAATAAAATTTATTTTAGTTAATTTTATATGTAAGCTAGTTAATGGAAAATGAGCACACATGTTGTACCATAACTCATAAATCGTCACAAGTCAAAATTTTCAAATGCTTTTATTAATCTGTTTTACATCAAATCTCTAACAACAACGCAAATGTGATTTACCTAAGTTTTGAAAGATTTGAATGCCCAAAAAATCATACTATGACGTCTAAGGTATTTATACAAAATTGACAATTTTATAAAAGAAGGAAGTTATCAATTTTAGAACCTTAAAGCAATTTTGATAAAAAACAACTTAGCAGATATTATTTCTAGATTTAAAAGTACTTAATATCGAACTTAACTAAATTTGTATTGATAATTTTGTTGTTTGTTTCTGAAAATTTTTAGCTGGAAATTTGACGACTTTGATCACAAGAGAAACAAGCCGAATGAAAGAATTCGGCGGCGGCTGAAGAGCTGTATTTTCGGCAGCGGCGGGCATATATGTAGAGTTTCAAAAATTAAAAGGTAAATTAATGATAACTATTCTTGAAAAAACGCGTCAGGGAGTAATTGATTACATAGAAACCAAAATAATATTTCGAAAGTATCAAGAAATTGTTGTTGTATTTCATACAAAATT
>BGZK01004187.1:0-15722 GCA_005406025.1 Eumeta japonica | reverse complement strand
TCGTTGGCAGCACTTATGGACAGGCAGGGTCTGTCTGTGGATTCAGAAATAGGACAGTTTTATTAATCTATTTATAATATATGAAACTGTATCGACGCTATTTTTCTACAATTTGTCGCAACCTAGTCTTTATTTATCATTTTAAATTTTAATGATACCTTGTCCGTCCTCTATAATTAAAAGTGGCTAAAGCGGCTCTATTTAATCCATGAGACTATCTGTTGAGCGAACTATTGAAGTGGCCTCCATAGAACTAGACGGGCTTATTATATCAAGCGTATACAGACCCCAAAATCATCGTACGACATTTTCGAAAAAAGTAATGGATGATATTTTGTACAAAATAAGTAATAATAATAAATTTATTGCTGTTTGAGGAGGTTTTAATATAAATTCATTGAAAATTATTGTCTATGCATTAGAATTAAATCCTTATTCCAATGCTATCATAGAGAATTTATATTTTGAACCTACCAGGTTCACAGCTTCTTCATCATTCTGTTTCGACAATACATTCACGAATATTAAACCAGAATTTCATTCGGTTATAAATAAATTATCATCTGACCATTGTGGACATCTGGTTACGCTTAAAATTAATTCTAAAAATATAAGACATATGATCAAAATTGTGCCTGTGAACACTGGTCCTCTTGAGCAGTTTAGAGATAACGTACTAAAAAATTGTGTAAATTGTCATATTGTAAGGACCCAAATAAATTATACGGTTCACTGTGGACTATAACCAGGTCTGAATGCAGCAATGTTTTATTGCTAATGTTAATAATCAATGTTATTGTTAATAATACTTTATCATTTAGTGATCGGGCGACAGTGGGCATTCATAATAGCAGGCGTAGATTATACGCACTTTATGAGGAAAAGTCATATAACAATTCCGTTAATTTTGTCAATTATGTAAGAATTATTCCAATGTATTTAAGCGTGTATGTGCAGCCGTATAATTTATGTTTGTCAATAATAAAAAATTTGGTTGCCTGTAAAGTCGGTATACGGGCGAAAGTTTTACGTGACAACGACTTTGAATGGTAAAATCATTTTAATGTGAATATTCATTCGTATAGTAGGAAGAAGGATGAAATAATAGTAACAATTTAAAACATTTATTTATACAAAGAATTATATTTAAAACATTAATTTTATACAAAGAATCTCGCACTGAATTTCATATTAACAAAATTTTATTTTTACCTTTACACATACATACGTATTTATATACAAATATGATACAATAACTTGCAATACATTTGCAAGCTATGCACTAATTCTCTAGTGTTACGCGCGCAGCCGATCAGACCGGCATACCGGCGGCTCCTCTCGTTCGGTGACTCATCGTAACGTTACCGAGCGTAACGCATGGACTGCCGCAACCTAATTCAAGACGTTGTCGCGGTAATAGCACTGATGAGAAAACTATGCAATGGCGGCAATACGAAATTAAACACACACTCACCAGAGTTCGATGATGCAATCAGGTTGTTGGTGTACTGGTTTATTTTAAATATATGTGTACCGCATTTGTTCAAACACAACCGTATTGAATTAATTAAACAAATTAGTTCATTTATCTGGCGGCGCGGCCGCAAAGTACGTTCATATGAATCAATTACATATGGTTAACCAGAAGCTCGCTCGGTGGCTTCTTTGGGCGCCTCTGCCTCTAACAGAGCTCCACAGCGGGTGCGGGATGCGGAGTGCACCCGCACGACTCGCGCGCTGCCTCTCGTTTGCGCTGTATCCTCGAGCTCGCGACGGCATCCCGAGCCTCGTTTACGTCTCCAGTTCGCGGGTCCCTAGATTCCTCGCTCTTTTCACCGATTTGGTTCTCAAGCGAATTGCGCGATAGAGAATGTCGTTTACTCCCCCTAGCCGGTAGCAAAAGTTAATCGACGTGACGCGGCACCACGCGCGACGGCAGCTCCACGTTGTACGAGGCCGGTCCGACTGTTTCCTTCATGAGTCCTTCTACCGACTTCGGTCAAATTGTCTGTAATTTCTCGCGAATGCCATATCTTTGGGGCACGCGACGCGTGGCGTGCCAGTTGTATGCGCCCGCTGTTTATCCCGTGTAGCGAATATACGTAACGCGGTATTTCGGGCGCATCGCGTCCATCCGCCCGCGCAGCCTTCGTCCGAAAATTGCCATCGCCGGAGACACGTTTAGCCAGCGTGTCGCTCGACAATGGTAAACACGAGAGCGCGTCAGCGCCCGAGCCGTGCTCACCCACCCACACTGTAGTCGTAGGCGGTCAGTCGCGCCGCGTACCGCTGCAGATGACTCGCCGCTGTTTGAGGGATACCTAACTTATTCCCAAAATGTGCGACAACGACTTATGATCCGTACGCATAATGAAATGCGCCGTCCATATAGATATCGATGATTTGTTGTAACACCATGAAATATAGCTAACGTCTCTGTATCTAGCTGGCTGGCGCGATTTGTCGGCGTCGTTGCGTGTGCGGTGAGGGCCGCTCGTCGCCGCCGTCCGCTGGGTGCCCGAGCGCGGCGCTCACCGTAATGCGTTACCACCGCACGACGCAGCCAGCCGTCGTAGTAGCGCCAGCGCGTTGGCTAATTAAAACATTTGTAATATTCTCGAATGCGCTTTCGAATTTAAAATCTCATTTTCATGGGTATTTTTTTAGTAAGACATATAATGGATGTAATATAGTGCTTAAATGTGGTACAAATTTGCCATAGTAATTAACGAGTCCTAAAATGCTTTTATTTTGAGACTCGCTCATGCGCACGTTCACCGCGCTTTATCTCTCCGTCCGATGCAAATCGATTTCATGACCGAGGTAGGTAATTCGCGGACTAAAAAATACACACTTCGACAACTTAATACGTAAGCCGGCGTTATACAACCGCGTCAGCACCGCCCTTAGGTTATCGATGTGTTCATCCACGTCACGACCGGTGATGAAAATGTCATCTAAAACACCGTCGTCCCCGGAATGCCACTTAAAATGTTTTCTATCTGTATGCGCTGGTTCCTGATCGGTGTTGTCCTATTCACCCTATCCTCGAAACTTCACACAGTGGCAAATCAAAGGGATGAAATAGAGAGGAACTCACCCTTCTGTGTGATATCTTCACTCTCGGCGGCCACTGTGGTTTTGACCACGACTGCGCGTCTGTGCTGGTTTTACACCGAACACGTAGTATGCACTTGCGGTTCACAATAATTATATTAATAATTATAACAACACATAATATGATGAGCGATTTGCGGTTGCGGTCGCGTTCGATATGCAGAAGACAGCGAGTGCGGGTAGGAACAAATTGGACTGCGGTCGTAAAGACGGGGGCTATTGCCACTGCATTTATTCTCGAGAATACGGCGTAAACACTATAATTTTTAAATTTACCTGGTATGCAGTATAGCCCGAAGGGTGAGCGAATATAACGGAAAGTGTTTACATGTGTACTGGCAGTGGTGTACGCTGGCGACTGTTCATCTAGCCGTACCCGCTGGTACGTCGCGTTCGTGAGATCAATTTTGAAAACAGTTTCCCGCCGCTGAGTGCCGCAAAGACGACGCGCGGTAAGGGATATGGTCACGCTTGCCGTGGATTGAGCGTTATTTTATAATACCCGCATATGCGTATATTTCCACATTTTAATAACGGGAACCATCGGTGTACCGTATTCACTAATTTCGACCTTAATTATCGTTCCCTCCCTTCATCCGTTCTAATTCTCCACCGGAACGCGTAACGCGAGAGGCAACGGGCGCGCCTTTACAAAATATGGGCTTCCTATAAATTATTTTAGAGAAAGCGTATATTTATAGGTCCCTAGTTTGGACGAAAACACATCACAAATTCTTTCGATAACGAATCGACTTTCGATCGGTTCCATCACGGTGTTCGGAATGCGTAATGTTGTTTAAGCTAACAGTTTATGTTTGATAAAACGAACTCACGCATCCAGCTGCGGCCGAGAAGCGGCGGCCGCCCCGGGACCGCGGGACAAGCGGCGGCGGCGCGCGCCGGCGCTCGCTGCTCACTCCGGGCCGTGATAAAACCGAGCGAACGGACCGTTTCGCCTGTACACAAACGATGTTTTAAATTATTCTTTGAATAGGTTTAAAATTAAATAAACCTGTTTATTTTGATTGTTATTCTATATATGTTCACTGATTACTGAGACCTTGATTCCTGTATCTATCTCTTATAGGCACCTTTTCAATAAATCATTGTATTACATGCACACGGTTTGTCGTCCTTCCCGTCCACTTTCATGTAAAATAACTCATTCTCATCCGTGTCCGTGTTACTGTCCAAATAAAATTGATTAGGCCGCGCTTACTTTCTTTTCTGTACCGCTTGCACTCGACTTTGTTTTGCACATCACCTTAAGGTCCCCGTCGCACCGCACCGATCACAATTTAAATTTCGATAACGACACTTATCTGGCGAATGTTGTCGCCCGCACTCCAGGGTGCGCGCGGCGCTGTCGCCACCCGCGCCGCTGTCGTTGTAGCCCCGTCCGTCGAGTTGACCACCACAGCGCTCGCACCGCTCGCGCCGTCCGCGCCCGGTTGCGCCACCTGACACCGTTCGAATTGCACGCCCGCATGTCGCTCGGCAGCCTCTAAGCAGTGGTTCCTAACCTTTCAATGTCACTACCCCTGTGAACAAGTATGGGAATTGAGTTTACCCTAGCTAATTTAAAATAATTAAAACCACACAAATTCGAACGAAAATATGTTTATTATGTAAGAAATTGTACGTTTAGGTAACTAGTAAAGTAATATATAAATCTGAGTTAACTAGTGTGATGGTTGAAAATGCTTTGCATTCGCAAGTTTGACAATATTAGGTTCGGTTTCACTCAACGCACATCTCATGCCATGCTCAACATTCAGACGGTTTCTGGCTTTGTTTTAATGTAACAAGAGTTGAGAAACCAGTTTCACATCTGTAAGTTGTAGCAAATGGAATCAACATTTTAAAGCTCTGTCAGCTATAATAGGGTATTCTGCAGCTGCTTTTCGCCAAAATGTGCCGAGTTTATCATTTTGAAAATCAACTTTTAATGAGTTATTCTCCCGCAGTCCGAGAAACTCTACTTTCGCTAACACATCTTCGTCCTTGAAAATATCCACGCAAGTAGAAAATGGTCTTAAAATCCAGGAGGACTCACGACTGTCCATGTTCGGAAAATATTGCTGCAGTGAGTCTATCACGGCAGTTAAATGTTGAACCACGGAATTTTCAAACGTGATTTTGTCTTGTTTATTATTTACTAATTGCTCACTTAGTTGTGTAAACATTGACACATCACCAGCTTGGACTCTACGTTATAAAGTTCCAATTTGCGCAAAACTTGCGATTTTATCCTGCAACGTCAAAATGTTCGTTTCATTTCCTTGCAGTGAAATATTCAGACTATTAATTTCAGTGAAAAAATCAGCAAGGTACGCCATCTTTAGAACAAATGTTTGGTCTTTAATTTTTGCATAATATTCTATTTTCTTTTTGTGTTCTCTGATTTTCAAAAAACAATCCAATTTCTTCTCGTAATTCATAAACCCTACTTAGAACTTTGCCTCTTGATAACCAACGTACCTCTGTATGGTACAAAAGAGCATTAAATGTAGCACCAACTTCATCGCACAAAACTTTGAATAATCTTGAGTTAGTAGCGCTGCCTCGAATATGATTAACAATTTTTACTGTCACTCGACGTGTTTAGCAAATCTGGTGGAAGCGTTTTCACAGCCAAAGCGTAACGGTGTATCAAGCAATGATAGCCGAAAACTTGAGGAGCAACTTGTTTTACGAGTGCCTGAAAACCAGAACGGATGCCCATCATGGAAGGCGTCCCGTCTGTACAAATATCAACCAACTTCAACCAGTCCAGGCCATTTTCCTCAATAAACTCTTTTAGCGTTTGAAATACGTCTTCGCCGCGAGTAGTAGTGGGCAAAGATTTACAGAACAAATATTCCTCCTTTACATCATCTTTAATGTATCGTGTAAACATCAATAATTGTGAACACGAAGCAACATCTGTGGACTCGTCCAACTGCGCAAACATAGGACTTCTTCCGTTGCTAGAATATCGGCACTCATTTCACAAATGCGACTTTGAATAGTAGTGTTTGAGAGTGAGATTTGTTTAATCTTAGCTGCATGTTGCTCACCAATAATAAGTGTTACTGCATCTAACAAGCAAGGTTTGATGAGGTCCTCCCTATAGTGTGTGGTTTTTTATTACGTGCAATGCGATAAGCAATTTTGTATGAAACTTGAAGGCATGATTCATTTGCTTCTGTATATTGCCTGTAGAATCCATGCGCGAAGACTTCAGAATCTCTCCTTTTTCTTAAAAAATCTATATTTTATCTGCGAACTCCTTGTGAACTTTAGCAAAATGTTCTTTAATTTGCTCGGTTTCATGCTTTCTGGATTAAGCACTTTATTACATAAAACACACTGAGGCTTTTTATATTTTTGTCTACGATGCTTGTGAAATCCCATTGTAGAAATGCTTCTTTATAAGTGCTTGCCAGATGAAGTAGAAGCCATGTCAAAACACCTGTAGGTACCTAAAACAAAAGTCAACTAATACATACCTACGTAAACAAATCACTCATGACAATATTAACAAAACAATATTAACGTGACGATATTAACAAACGCTGCTTACCTTTGAATTTAAACAAACTAAAAATACGATTTCTGCAATGCGCGGCGGAACAAATAAAATGCGTGTTCTTCCCTTAGGTGTAATAACGTCGCCGCGCGTCGTCGCCGCGCGCCAGTCCGGCCGCCGCCGCTGTCGTGACGAGCGTGCTCCCCTTCCCGCGCCGCCGCCCAACCGCCGCCGTCGCCCTCAGCCGCGCACGAGAGCGCCGTGCTACCGTTTACGGTACTATTATTTTGTTTATTGCTATTTTGATACTATTTCGTGCCATCCCGTGTTACCCCTAGAATCTCCGTTTTACCTGCGGTAATTACCCAGGTTAGGAACCACTGCTCTAAAGCGAGGGCTAATTCTAGTGCTCGCTTATATTCTAAATTTGGTCCTTAAATATCCGACTTCGCATATCTTCGCTAACAAGACCCGAAACGAACTGCTTTCAGTTTTCTAATTTTGTGCCAAAATTGCAAGCGTTTCAAATGTTTCAAATTTTGAAGGTAGTGCGGTAGATTCGCGCCCGGCCGATGTCGGAAAATATGTCGATCAGCGATGTCAGACCACCGCGGCTTGATGCTCTTTGTACGATATCTACAAGATCCTCAAACGTGTCGGTCTCCGGTAATATGGCTACAGGCCGACCGTGACGTCATACGTCGCCGCCCCGACGACCGCTATCATGTGACTTCGTGCAACTCCTCCTTAATGCTATTTAAAGTGATGTTTCACTCACTACTCACTACTGTTTCTGCTCTCGATTTATATACGCAATCCATTTTTTGATAAAACATTGAAGGGTTCAATTTTTCCTAACGGCATTATTACTTATTTAAATATTAATTGCTTGTAATTGACAATCCTCGTCGCCAGTGAGATATTCGATAGAAGCGTGCAATAAAAACGAGGGTTTGGTAGTGTACTGCTTTATTTTAAATATATTAGACTACCATACACTACATACTTGACTATACAGAATTTCAATTAAAATTGATGATAAAATTTTAAACAAAGACAAAGAAATTGGTTTTGCTTTTCAAAATTTGCTAGCATTCCAGTTTCAACTGCACAACTCTAAAATCTTTGCCCACTCTCGCTGAATCTCTGATAAAGGAAACGACATTTGTGATATTATGTTTCAATTTACTCATGTCAACTATAATTATGTTATTAAAACATTCAAATGTAAAAAATTAAAGAAACTGCTAATTTGATGGCTTTCTGTAAAAATGATAGATTCAATAATAAATAGACTGCAATGCTCCATGTCTAGTAGTGATTTTTAGTGATTGTGTTGATTATGGTGTGTTTCCTGATCTAATGAAGAAAGTAAAATTATTCCATTATTTAAACTGGTAGTATATCTGACCCTTCTAACTTTAGACCGATACAATACCGACACTCAGTAGAATTTTAAAAGCTCATTTTAAATCAATTATTGTGATATTTTTATAATAATAACTTTATGTAGGTACGTTTAACGATTCAGATTCATAAGCGACCCTCAACAACTGAAGTCGGTGTTGAGCTTATTTAACTAATTTTTGATGCCTGAGAGGATTCACAGGATTCACACTTTTGTGATTTATCCATGGTTTTTGATTGCGTTCATCATGACACATCGATTAGAAAACTCCATCATTATAGTGTTATGGGTCGAGCACTTGTACTTCTAATTTTATTTAAGAGGTAGAATTAAAAGAGTTGATGTTAATGGTGAGAGGTCATCGGGATCTGCAGTCAATATGGGCGTGCCACAGGGTTCAGTTCTTGAACCATTTCTATTCCTAGTGTACATTAATGATCTACCACATCTTCTTAAAGATAGGCATGGGATTGTACTGTTTGCTGATGATACTTATTTATTTTCAAAGATTAATAAATAACAACCAGCTTTTGACGAAGTAACCATCTCTGAAGTAGTTGAATGGTTTAATATAAATAATTTCTTCTCAATGAAAGGAAACAAAATTTATTCAATTTTCTTTGACTAATGTTTAACTAGAACATGAGGTCAAAACAGATACCAGTATCCTGTGACCATTGAAGAATGTATCCACAATATCCAGATATTGTGGATACGACCTTATTCCTTATTCTCACTTTAGGTGCTAAATTGCGTTGGAATTCTCATATCACTAGATTGGCGAAAAATCTTAATTCTTCAGCATATGCAGTGAAAAGAATTCGGCGACTTACAGATAAAAGCACCGCCAGACTAGTTTATTTCAGTTTTTTTTATAGTCTCATGACCTATGAAATTTTGTTATGGGGTCACGCAGCCGATGTTAACTCAATTTTCGTGCTACAGAAGATAACTATTTGTGCTATTTATGATTTGAGACCAATGGCATATTTCAGAAAAAATATAAGGAAATTAATATTTTAACACTAGCATCATAATACATATAAAATCTGGTATATGTCGAGAGACATATAGAATGTTCTAAAAAAGAAGCGACATCCATAACATTAATTCCAGATAATACGATCTTGCTGTTCATAAAACCCGACTAAGCAAAGTTAGAAAATCGTTTAAGTGCAATGGATGTGCTTTTAGAATAAGATCCCAGCTGAAATTCAATTTTGCCATTTTATGAATTTAAAGTTTCAAGCAGCAAAATTATATGCCAAGAGCTATTATACCGTTTCTGAATATATATTAATTAAAACCCATTTTTAAATTTAACTATTCAATATTTTATATCGATGACTAAAACAGCAAACTTTGATTTTCTTGCCCATTCTTCTCATGGTGAATCAGCATTTGAATTGGTGGTAAATTTAATGGAAACAGTTGTTTATGACGCATTTCAAGTGTAATTTCTATTACCTACGAAATAAAGCATGATTTGATTTGATTTGATAATAATGAAGTTTGATTACAGCAAGAAATACACTTGCATAATAATTGATAGTATGTATAAAGTCATATCTATAAACTGTCTGTTTGATTATTTATCCTTGGCTAATCTCCGAACAGGCTGAATTGATTGAGATCAGAGTTTGCTTCTTATTCGATAGACCACCTTGCATGAGAATGTATTTTGTTGCTTTATTTGAATACTTGTGCCATTTAACCAATTACTACGAAACTAGTGATATATAGGTAGTACACGTGACCGGAAAGGATTCCTAAAAAAAAACTGGACAAGTACGAATGAGACTCGCACCCTGAGAAGTTTGTACAATCTTAATTATTTATGTAAATATTTTATCCATCAAGAGTCTCGATGATTTTTGTCCATTTTTGATACTGTCGTTGGCGATATATTAGTCCTAAGAATTTTGAACTTTTGTTTTTTTAACTTTTTCGATTTTTTTGTATATCGTCATTTTTGAAAATCTTAAGTTTATACAGCGGGAAATTAAAAATAGTCTCTCATATTTTTGTCTAAAATTACGATCTATACTCCAGTTGCAAGTGTAAGTTTGTAATCGGAAAATATATTTCATATGATATAATTACAAATTAACGATTTTCAGATTTTTTCCTTTTCTTTGTGCAGTCAGACTTTGTTTTCCGATTTTTATGGTTCTATGTCAACTCGGATTGCTTGAGAGTTTTACAAAGATAAGGCATAAATGGCCGGTATTTTGGCCGATGTTTTGAGTATGTCAAACTAGAACTTTAATATTTTTGCAGCGCCAAGGGGCCTTAGATGATCGAATTGGGATTTGATACGTCCATGCGTACCTTAGAAAAAGAGTCTTACCAGGCAAGCGGACGACCAAGCTATCCCATAAGAGTTTTTCTTCAGAGATACGGATTTATAAAAAAAAATAGGTTAACCCTGTAGGCCAACCCTGAAACTTCCCGCTATTTTCGAGTTCAATACACTCGAAAATATACGGGATTTGACGCGATTTTTTGAGTAAAAAAACGTTTTTTTTCGATTTTTTTCAACAACGATTTCTCGGAAACGAATCAACCGATTTTGACCCGGTTTACGGCAATCGACGTGTTTTAAAAATTTTTTTTCTTAGTTTTTTGAAAATTTCTCAAAATCTACTGGTCCAAATCGACCCAAACTTTTAGGGAATCTAAGTTTGGTGAAACTCTTTGGAACGCCGTTTAGTGGGATCGATTCGGTCAAGCTGTTTATAAGTTATAAGAGGTTACATACATCCACACATTCACACGCACACACACACATCTAAACAGACATACGGACATCAGCTATCATATAACAAAATACTGTAATTTTTAAACGTGTTTGCTGCTAAAACCAAACACATAGATAGTAAAATAAAACAGTAATAATGTTATGATAACGACTTGAGTCATAAAGAACGAGACTGGAAAATTAGCTGAGTTATTGACTTTAAACTTAAGTTAGATGACAAAACCTTGAATGAAGACACAGAAGTTGCTAAGGCTTTTGAAACGTTCTTACTGACATTCCTGTTTTAACTACTAGTTCTCTTAACTCATTCCCGCTCTTATCGAATCATTACTGAGGGAATAATAGTCCGATTTGTAATATTAATTTGAATTTATTATAATTGTAAATCCATTATTATTATATTGCGCCGCATTTGGCGTTTATCTTTATAAGTGTTTAGATGATGGCGTTTCCCGTTTTGATGAAAGAAAGAAAAGTAATTCCACTTTTGAAGGCGGGTGCATCAAGTCCCAATAACTTTAGACCCATATCTATACTACCGTCACTTAGCAAAATATTCGAAAACTTAATCCTAAATCAGTTGTTAGTACATTTTATACCAATAAATTAATGTCTAATAAACAATTCGGTTTTACTGGGTCGCTCAACAATCGATGCTGGCGTTGAGCTTGTGCAAAATATTTTTGGATCCTGAGGATTTGCCAGATGCTATTAGCATATTTTGCGACCTCCGGTTTTGATTTGTGTTTATCATGAAACTCTGATCGAAACTACGTCACTATGGAGTAACAGGTCGGCACTCGACCTTCTGAAGTCATATATATATTGATAACAGGGTACAGAGGGTTGATGTCAATGATACGAAATCGTCTGGATCTATAGTTCACATGGGGTACCACAGGGATCAATTCTTATACCTTTTCTTTTAGTCTACATAAATGATTTACCTAGCCTTGTTAAGGATGTTCATGATAGTATTGTTTATGATGATACTTTGTTATTCAAAGTTAAAAAGACAACAGCCCACTTATGACGATGTGAACAATGCTCTTTTAAGGTAGAGAAATGGTTTACTGCAAAATAACCTATTTCTTAATGAAATGAAAACAAAATGTATAAATTCTCACTTCCAAATGTAAGATATGAATCCGGAACTATTTCAGTACGCAACAAAGAATTGGAGTTTGTTAATTCTACAGTGTTCCTAGAATTACTTTAGATAACAGACTTCAATGGGGTCCTCATATAAGTAAGTTGGCAAAAAGGCTTAGCTCTGCCGCCTATGCTGTCAAAAAAATGAGAAATTTATCGAACGTCGAAATTGCCAGATTTGTTTATTTTGGCTGTTTCAATAGTCTGATGTCGTATGGTATATTGCTCTGGGGAAACGCCGCGGATATTCATAGAATTTTCGTCCTGCACAAGCGGGCCGTTCGCGAAATTTACAAGCTCGGACCTCGTGCATCTCTTAGAAATAAGTTTAAGGAAATTGGAATTTCAACCTGGCATCTCAATTCATTTATGAAAATCTATTATATGTAAAAAAATTAGAAATGTTTAAAAGAAATGGTAGTCGACATAAACTCAATACCAGAAATAAAAACAAACTGATTTCACATGTTAGTCGATTAAGTAAAGTCTCAAATTCATTCAGAGGGCTCTGTATGCACCTGTTCAATGAGGTTCCTGTAGATATACAAGATTTACCCCTATATAAATTTAAGAGTGTTATTAAACAATCACTCAGTAAAAAAGGGTACTATGCAATTTCTGAATATTTAGAAGACAAATATCCATGGGCATAAGCGGCTCGACTTCTTACCGGGCTGTCATTCTCAATGGTTTCGTATTTGTTTTGGCTATGTATGTGCAAATTAGAAAAGAGCTACCCCTTAAGTTTCTTGCTCGTTCTTCTTGAGGGAAAACTGCTTTCCTAACGACCGGTAAAACGTAAATTCGTAAAAAATTATCACGAATTCCAAGTATTATTTTGTAACCTATGAAATAAAGATATTTTGAATTTGAATTCGAAACTGTGACTGGTAGCGAAATCGAAATTGCAAATAGACGGAGAGAAAAATCGGAAATTGAGACCAGGATCAAAATCAAGAACGAGACCAAAGTCAAAACAAGTGTGGGGGATCAAAATTAGAATCAATAGAGAAGCACGAGGAACAATACTGAGGTTAGAATTAAGAGCGGGATAGCAATTGAAGTCAAATGTGAAACAAATTGACATCGAGGACTGGACCGGATCAGAACTTTGTTCGAAAGCATAACCAGTGATATACAAGATCGAAGGGATTTGTCAATGGCAAACAACTGCCGTCTCCTGTTAAGGCTTATGGTACTTTTGCGAGAGAATTCTAAGTTTAAATAGTAACAAAAAATTGTAAATTAAAACTCTATTTCGGAATAAACATCTAAAGACGTTGTGAACACGTTAGGCTTTTCGTTGGGAAATCACTGAACTGTGAATTTAGTAGATGGTGTTAAATTGTAGGCGTTAGACTTTTGTTTTAGTGTAGTTTATTAATTTTATTTCAAAACCGAACATCACAACCTTTGCAACAGCTGACGATCGTCCGCGATGTTGCGATCCCAGCAGTAGTCATCCATGTCGCATGGCGCGTTTGATCGCGAATGTGCATTGAAGCTGTAGGTATGTTGCTTATTAGCTGTTTTTAATTTCTTATAATAGAAACCTTTTTTGTAAAGATAGTACAGTATTAGTGATAGGTTACAGCTATAATATAAACGTTACGTTTACAATATTGACTTTTTTTATACTAAGATCATGTGTGATTAAAATTCAACTGTTTAATAATAATGCCTTTTGCTGCTACAGAATATGTAAGTATGATTTGTTGTTGGGGAGTTTGCAGAGGTGACATTACTGCGACTCTAAGACTTTATAGTGAAACTTAGCCTGACAGTCAACAGCCTTTGAGTCCACAAGTAATATTGCGTAATGTGTATCGTTACGTAATAATTTGCCTTAATTAGCTTTTTTTGTTTAGAATTGAGTGGAATGCATAGGGAAAATTAGAGAGTAATTTAATAATATCAGCAACGGGCTTTACATCACTGACAACATCAAATGTCATTTGTAGATAAGTGACTAGATAAACTCGTTTTTAAAGAATTTATCTAGTCGCGGAGCCCCAGCGCGGAACAGAATTCGAGTTCGTCACGTGGTGCCGTGAGCCGACGACCGCACCCGCGCTTGGAGGCTGGCCGAGCATTTATTAGGGTTGTGTCTATATTTTTTATAAGTGTTTTTAATGATATATTTTGGTTTTAGTTACTTTGGAAGAATTGTTACAAAAAAAGTGAGAGATTGTGAATATTTGCGAAATGATGCATGATCGATTCCATCATGTATACCTAGCCGGCTAAAATAATAACCCCTCATAGTCAACGGCGACCCTTCATAACAAGATAGCGACCTTGAGATGAGAATTCATTAATAGAAATTTTTAATAGGGAATTAAGTCAATTCTTAAAACAATTGTAGAATACAGATAATTGAGCTACGTAATTTGTTGAAATGACTATTTTACATTTTTGTGATTAGATGATCAAGATGGAAATTCAGATGATGAAGACGGATAAGAAACGTACCTATTTATTAATAATTCAAAGTTGTTATTTCGTGTGTGATATTATTAGATTTGTTTTAGTTATATATTAAATGAGGTGACAGGATCGAATATCTCATAAAACAGGTGTGATAATGGAGATAGGTGAGGGAATTTCTCACAATTAATAACATGTACCTAACATACACATTCCACACAGACAAATTAGGGATTTTTTTGGATTTGATGACGGAAATTGATGATGGTCGAGAATACTCCTCAGTGACCCAGACGCTGGCTTTAGAGATCTTAAAAGAAAAGGACTGAATACCCACTGTAATACAATGACAAATTCTGATAAATAGAAGCGAAAATCTTGTACTTTGATAAATATAGCATCTTTATTTATTTTGAGAAAATTTAAATTTGAATCGAATGTGATTCGCACTTAGCCGGATTTATATATTTCCTCAGCGTGTCGACGAACGTTCAATGTACCGATAGTGCAACAGATAGGCGTAAGAGGTGTAAATCAAATAATGTCGGTCGACGTGTGCTGGCGCGCGTGGGCGGCGGCGCGGGCGCGGGCGCGGAGGCCGCGCGCCGCCGAGCTCACTTCGCGCCAACACGGCTGTCACGTTGACGTTTATTGTTTTTATAAACCACAAACATCCGGATCGACTATTGTACATCCGGTCGGGCGTGAGATTATATGAGTTTTGTTTATTTCAGCGAGTGGTGTTCGTAAAAATAACAGTGTTCTGAAGTTACACAATATTAATGTGTGCAGTTAATTAAAGTCCAAAGCTAATGTGTGGCCTGCGCGGAGCGTACTTGGGACACACTCTGAAACGTAAGTATATCTGTCTGTATATTTTTTAATTTTATTTCATGTACTGTAATTGTTAATGACAAAAGCAATAATTTAATAAAAAAAAAGTTTAAATTTAGTTTATCCTGTTACTGAATTATCTACATGTGAATAAATATCAATATTGCAATAATAAAAAATCTCTTTTAATTAAAAATTGAAAGAATTGAACATTAGTTATTCGGTTAAAGTAATAATATACATATAAAGTGTAACATTTAACAAGAAATAATCATTAAGTACTACTAAAAATTTTATCCAATGCGTTTAATAACGTATATGACGGAATCATATACATTACACCAAATAATTTGTTAATAGACTTTAAATTCTAGCAAGTTCAAATAGTTTTCCTGTATTTATTTGGGATTGCAAAAATCTCATATATTAATTACGTCTACGTGACTATTTAGTCAGGCACGCGGAAATCCAAATGGTTTCCATAAACTATAATTTCTAAGTTTATTTTCATT
>BGZK01004186.1:0-15729 GCA_005406025.1 Eumeta japonica | reverse complement strand
TATCAAGTGAAAGAGAAACATCATATGGTATAAATTCATTTAGGATATGACGTAATAGTCGACTGATATTGAAAGTATTGATATGTGTTTGGTGCTAAAACATAATTTTGAAGACAAAAAAAATTAATTTCTGTTTTGTTATTCATTTTCATTCTGTATTGGTTTTGCATAGACTTTCTCTTTTATGCAACCCAGTAGAAAAAATGAGACCGCGGAGGTCATAAAATGGGACCAAGACGGCCGATCTTTCTTTGTGGATAAACTTAGTAAAGATAATCTCGCATTCTTCTTGCGTAATGAATTTTTTAATGAGGTCATGTTTAGGTATTCTGATTAGTTGTGAGCTGATCTATTACGCCCTTAAATTTTGGCGTCGCATTTCGGGACCCGTTGTACATACATATATTAGTTACTTAAATGAGCCTTGTATATAACACACAAGAATTGCAAAAGAATTATCAAACTTTTAATTTGATAATGTTGTGCGTTTCTAGCTTATCGACATCAATTTTTTTTATAGTAATTGCGTTGCTGCTCTGCTAGTCGATGTAGTACTGTGACGGTAAGTTTAACATAAAGTTCTCAATAACACATGGTACTATATGACAAATTAAATAGATTGCTACGTAATATTACAATATGAGAATGGGTAGCAGGTAAATTATGTATATTATGCATTTGAGTATTGAGTGCTGAAAATGGATATAAACAATTTCTCCCGAGGAAAGTTATCATATACCCACGACTTGAAACACAGTGAGCAAAGCTCGGTTGGTTAGGTATTACATATTAATGGTGGCACTGTGGACTGACGGCACAATCGTCTTAAATTAGCATGGTAAAATACCATGACAAAATGAAATTCTTTGTGTAAAGAATAATTTACCTACTAATTTAAGAACAATTTTTCAACTACTAACTTGAAGTTTGACTTGTACTAACCTAACTTCAAGTTATGTTACGATATTAATTTACTGTCGAAAACTAGGCAATATAGTCAATACTAATGTTCTTTAAACAGTAGGAAATTTTAGATTCCCAAATTTAATTACAAATTGGTAAATAACACGTTATATCGTCGTAATTAAAAACATTTGACTTCTTGATCAAATAACTTTATTCGAACATTGAACATTTATAACAACCTCTATTGTATGTTTATGATTAGCTTAGATATACGTTTTTCTTACTATAATAAGGTAATCTTTAGTTAAGTAAAAATCAAACAAACAAAGACGAAAACCGGGGTTAATTACCATTGACTGTATAACAAATAGCCTTGAATAATACGTCGAAAATATTTTTACATTTAAGCATAAAATACACAATATGAACTCCACTAATTACTGTACTAATAGCATAATTATGAAAAGTATTACAAACAAACTTACTTTAAGTTTATGCGTCTATTCTTAATTAACAGTAGACGATACACATTCAATTGCTGCTTTGCAATATTCAACAAGTTTGTCGTAAGATGAGAAATAACAATTGAATTGTTGTTTATATCATATGATCGTATAAGGAAGAAGGTTAGTGTGTATTATGTTTCATAATGACACTGCGTAATCTCCACTTACATCTGATAACACTTACATACACACACCACGCACGCACGCACGCACCGCCGCACGCTCGCACACGCACACCACACACAACACACATACACACAATCACACGCGCGCATTATATATATGATATCCGAATTGTAACCGATTGATAAATATTAAACTTGCAATAATACATCTATGCTTAAGCTGAAAAGGCCTCATAAATCTATTAGAAAATTGTTGCATAAAAAGGTATAACTTAGTTCAAAACATGTTAACATAATAAGTAGTGATTCAGTGGTTAACAGCTATGCAATCAAACCGGAAGGTACCGAGTTTGATTCTGTTCATGCGCGAATTTGTCGATGAATTTTTCGCTCAAGCCAAGTCAAACTATTCGCTCTATAACTTGGAGAATATGTTAAACCGTCACATTAGCGACAGCGTTGGTTTGCAGCCCCCAACTTGCTAGGCCGGCGTAGAAAGGCCTTACGGCTAAGCGCCTCGACCTGGAATAAAATATGCGGATGGTTGCCTCAGCTGCAAGGTGATTGAGCCCGATACGACCAATTAATATGATTTTTTATGGGTTATTTCTCTACTATAATCTAGTATGAAAATAAATCGTACCAATTATGAGAATTCTTTTTTTTATCAATAATTATAATTTCTCTGACAGAATCGTATTGAAATATTATGAGATTTATATTGCGTTTCAAACTGTAATTTTCATTTCCTCTTGAATTTTGCTGAATAATGCTTATTATTATGTATAATGACATTATAATTATATTTTGTTCTCCTACAGCAGTTTAGTCCACGTGCCTACTCGTAATTACATTTCGCTATATTATGTTGTATCTGATGAAGCTTCCATCCGGCTGGTTTTCTGATTTCATACTCCACACATGTCACGCAGAGAACGCATCTTTACCGCATTGATTATACTTTTATTTTCCTTTTGCCGTATCCAACTTTCACTACCATATAGCTTAGGGATCATACCTTAGGGATCAGAACCCCATTATGGATAGCCAAACGTGCGCTTGCCATGAGACACATTCACTATTCATAATAGCGAGCAAGGCGCCATCCACTTTATTTCGCGCAGTCACTCTCCTTTCAATATCTCTAACGTGTTTACCCTCATTTATAAACAGACTATCCAAGTATATAAACTCTTCCACTTATTCAATTCTCTCACCTTATATGTACATATAAAACCCCAACGGCGCAAGGATTACTTGGTCACCAGCGTAAAGGACGCGTAATAACAGAAAACTAATGAAGTACCTTTGGGAGACCCGGTTAGAAGGAAGTTCCTTTCGTTATATGTAAATATGATATACTAGCTGTCCCGCCCGCTTCGCTGGGTAATTTTTATTTATAAATAAAATGACGAAGGATTTACGGAATTCGAAAAATGAGTTGCCTAGAACCATCTACAAATCATTCCGCATCGAATGGTCCCAGTCCCGTGTCTATACGTTTAGTAGTTTTTACGTGATTGGCGAACAAAGACAACCCATTTTCATTATATATGTATAGATTTTATGAATTGAATAATATTAATGAAATTAATTTAAACGCTTGATAGTAATTAAATAAATAATAACATAATTTGTACATAGAGGGCACTGTTACAAAAATAATGTCCTTTTTTTTCTATAGTCGAATATATAAACAATAGATGCCCTTTTTCCTATAATTTATTAAAATACAACTAATTTTCATTGCATATCATATTATTTTAATAATAAAAGAAAAGGTAGTATAATTTTACGCATAAAAACATAAAGATTCATACCTTGTTAAAAAATTAAATGATGAGAGAATATGATAATATTAAAATTTTAAAGAATATTTTAATTACAATCATTTTGAAATAGTAAATCGTATGTTTTCTTTTGCATGCTTACTTGCTTTCTTTATTTGTATTAGCAAATAAAATGTTTCAGCAAATAATATTTTTTAGTTCTTCAAAACTGTTCCGTTCCTTCTGAGTTACATATTAAAATTATTAACAATATTTATTAATATAAAAATTTTAGTAATTATATTATAAATAACAATGAAATTAATTAAAACTTATGAAAGTAATTAAGGAATAAAAAAAACAAATTCTAGGATAGATTAGAACCCGGACACCCCTCTCACGCGACGTAATGCTAAACAGCTGAGCTAAATCGTACAACTGATTCTCGGGCGAAATTAGTTACACTATATTTCAAATATCTTATATGTACCATGCTAACGATTACAAAACGGTTATTTTTTGCTGCCTAGCTCCTCGCGGCGTGTCGAGTGATAAGGAACTTTGTTCCAGGATATTTACAAACATACAATAAAAATAAAAGCTCCTACCAACTTAATATTGCCTTACTCATTTTGACTGCTTTTACGAAAGAATACAGTAATTATTCTAAACACATGATTTTAGTCAAACACAATAAAATGAATGAAAATTATATGTAGTTTCTTTAAACTTTTATAAATGTATCTTCAGATATACATACAGAATAGTCTTCATAAATTATTTCATTTAATTATTCTCAATCAACCTACTAAATACCGTACATAATTCCAGAGATTGATGTAAAGATATATGTATAAATTAACATAATTCTTTTGTTTAATAACCAATTGAAAGGAAACAAATACTAAATGTTACAGGAAGCTTTCTACAATAGATCAGTGAAAACAGTATTTCGATTGGTTAAGTTGTTTCTGAGATTAGCGTGTACAACAGACAATTGAACAGAAAAGACAAACAGACAAAAATCCTAAAAACTATTTTGTGGCCTCAGTATTTTTTTTAATATTATACAAATAGATCTTTGCGATTCCAAGGTTAAACGTGAGCCAATCTAAAAAACCGGTCAATAATGCTCATTATAGGGTTCCGAAATCATTATTATAAAGAAATGCACTACAGATGAAAAAAGTACGTTGTTACACTTTTTCCATGTTTCTTGTATAGAACAGTTATAAGCACTTTATTCGCCTATAACTAGAAAAACAAGTAGATATGTCGACTACTACTATTAAACTAGTATAAACTAAAGTGCATCAGCAAAAGAATGCATCTTTACGGTACTTGTCTTTTTGTTCAGAAGCGCAGTTTTTCGAAAATAACTCAAAAACAGTATACCCGACCATTTTCAGAATAATTTTCGTTGAAAGTATTTAATAAGCGTATCTCCTTTGTTATTTTTTTCATATATTTTGGAGATACGGTTTGAAAATAAAGGAGGACACAATTTCTGCTATTTTCGGAGCCATAATTGCCGAAATTGTTCATGTAATCAGAAAAATTGCTTAGAAAGTTTAAATCGTTTTTAAAAGAATTGACGGAAGATGTGGCAGATCTTCGTTGAAAAAATTTTTGAAGTTATACTTCTTTTGGCACGTTTGGATGAGAGTGAATTTGTGAGCTGCGCGCGCACAAACGACATGATGAAGTTAGCCACAGAATAGAAATAATAAAAAAATATATTTTCAACACTGAATATAGTTACAATACTGAGTGTTCATACTATATAGTACATAGTACAGAGTGTTCATGCTATATATTACATAGTACTTATATTCATAACCCAGTTCTTGCAAAATATAGTATTCATATGAATAATCAATTTTGAGTATTAATTTTCTATAATTATTATTTTTGTTCAATTTATTATATATATAAACATTATTTGTAAACTTTTAACATTGTGTTGTGAAAATTGTGAAAATTTGAAGTGTTTTTAAATATTAGAGGTTAACCATGTAAGTATAATATATAGATATATTTCTAACGAACTTATTATTTTTCTAACAAATAATTGAATAATAAGTACACACACTCTTTTTTAAATGTATTTGACTCATTCATAATGAATAATGATTATATATTTGTACTGTATTGTTATATTGTTACGTTAATAAAACATTTTCAATTAAACAAAATCGTTTTGATTGATTTTAATATTTATTGTCGATTACTACTGCATTTGAGTTATTTTAAATATTATTCATACGCCAAAGAAGTATAACTTCTAACGCGTGTACATAAGTACACACACTCTTTTTTCAATTTCTGTTACATGTATGGAGAGCCTCCTAGAAATATTTATTTTTGTTATATAACTATCAAACTAAGTAGTGGACTATATAATACACCTACACTATAAATTTCATCAATATACGTCTTGTAGTTTTTGAATAAAATGCTACCGTACCGACGGACGGACATGACGAAACTATAAGGATTCCGTTTTTGCCATTTTGGCTCGGAACCTTAAAAAGCAGCTATGTACAGGCATGATCGTCGATAAATAAAAACCGAGTACCATTTTGTACAATGATGTCATTAAAAAAGTACAATTACTACATCATTACAGCTATATGATTGTTCAAAACAATTATACTTATCAATGATATTGCCATTACAAAGCATGTACAACGTAACCACCTCCGTTTACGTAACACTGTATCTATCAACGTTACCACACAATTGCCGGTTGCCAGAAGTTTTAAAAATAAAATTGCTATTTTATAGCACTAGTTCTCATTCGCGACTTCGCCTAAAAGGGCCTAAAACGTAGTCTTTCTATCTTTTATATAGAGCAATCCCAGTATCAATCACGATTGCGGACCCGAACCCGTTCTCGATTTCAATTTCGGTTTCACTATCGGTTCCGACTCTGGTTTCGTTTTAAATTGTAATCTGTCTTAGATGCCGTAAATCCCCATTCACGGTTCCGCTGTATTTCGATTCTGGTTCTCTTCCCATTTTTTTTATCGAATGTACCATTTGTCTACATATTATGTACAGGCATTAAAACATGATAATAATTTGGCTTCAATACTAATGCAAAGACTGAAACTCTTTTTTTTTTTAATTGCTACATATTTTGTAATACAAATTTTTATATTCAAATTTAAAAATTGGCGGTAATCCAATACAAACTTTTAGCCTCCATTTATAATGTTTAAAGTTGAATTTACATAAAACAATGAATTTCTTGTTTCTTTATTTGAAAAATAAGAGCACAAAACAAATATCCATGATCCTAATTTTAAAACTAACACTACTTCCATACAGATTTTCATCCCTTATTTTATTTCCGACACTTCCCAATGATAAGTTTCCAAAAATTCCTTTTTAGTGCTTACTCAAATGTAATTTAAAAACCATTGTGCAAAATTTAATGCTTTTAGACTTAGCAATTTCGGCTGTGCATTGATTAGAGAGTCAGTCAACTAGTATATTTCTTTTTTAGGGTTCCAAAACAAAATGACAGAAACGGGACCCTTATAAATGCGTCATGTCCGTCCGTCCATCACAGGCATTTTACTCAAAAACCATAAGGTGTATCTATAACGATAAAATTTGGAGTAGATGTGTCTTATATATGCCGCTTCTTAGTTTGATAGTTAAATAACAAAAATAAATATTTCTAGGGATGGGCACTCCATACATGTAACTGAAGATGAAAATTATTTTTTCAGCAAACATTCACGTATGGCATATATTTCGACAGTACTTTTAAACACGTTAAGTGCATATTTTCGGAAATAATCGCTCCGAAAGTAGCATATTGTGTCTCTCTCCTTTATTTTTTAAACCCAGAAAATATGAAAAAAAAAAACGGAAATAACGCTTAATTAAATAATTTCAATGAAAATTATTTTCAACATAATTGAATACACCGTTCTTGAGTTATTGCCAAAAAACTGCGCTTCTCAACAAAAGGGCGTAATTGCAATAAACAAAGGCTTTTTTGCTGATGCACTTTATTTTACACTAATTTAAGAGTAATAATCGGCATACCTGCCTGTTTCTCTAGTTATAGGCGACTAAAATGCTTATTTATTTATTAATAGGTACACATACAGATTTAACTATATTAGTGTGGATTATATGAAATATAAATATCTCTCAAGGCTGGAATCCGAAAGAGTGCCCTGAACATGATTAACATCGCACTATTATAACAAAAGGAAAAAACAATAAAAAAAAAACAAAGAAAACAAACATTAACGAGTAAATATTGAAATCAATAACATAAGAGTAGGTAAATTCAAGCTTAGGTGTTTTGTTAAGTTTAAATGCCCGATGTTAAGTATTAATTTGTTTTCATTTCTTTACTTTTGGACAGAGAATGTCAGAAGTTAACTGTTTTTAAATGAGAAGAGTCTGTGATAGAAAACATTGATGTTGACGTTCATTTTAGTAATGTCATTGTAGGTTCTACACATTCTAACTAGTGGGTTGTAGAAGGATGTATTATTTTTGTAGATTCGATGGCAAAAGGGTCAAAGGGTTTACTGTTTTGTGCGGGAAACACGGAAAAAAGGCGTGACGACGTAGTCTTTTCATTTGTAGTGCATTCTTTTGTAGTAGCGGCTTCGGAACTAAACTGAGCATGGCTCGACATGCTCGGCAGGTTTTTGTATATAAAGATTTTCAAGAAACATTTTATATAACCTATATTTTCTAACGGTATTTTTTTAATTACATCTTCCATGCCTAAATTGTATTATTTGTAGCAAGTGATTACTTTTGTTGAAAATTCTAATTCTTTTGGACAAAATTATTATAGATCATGTGTTCTTAAATATATGTAGATAGATTTAATTTGTTGCACCAACTCATGTACATGTTTATTAAAATAACAATTTAAATTTTTAGAAAATTAAATTATTTTTTCAGCTGTTGCGTGAAGTATTTGTGCAGAGACAAACTCTCCCACAGTCTTTTTGGGCGTAGGTCCTTATCAAATCTATGGCGAATAAAATGTTAGGTTTACTATTTAATGTTTTGTGTATCAATTACAGTTTTCATTGTATTATTAAAAAAAAATCACAAACCGAGCTATCTACTTCTTCCTTGGCGTAAGGAACCACCTCTGTTTCACCTGAATATACACCAGCAGTGGCAGTCGATACCGCCTCAGCCATCTTGTCTGCAACAATAGGAGAAAATATTTTTGGCTGTCGAGGAATCAGAATAACTAATCAATTTCAAGAATATTTCGTGTTAATTGAAAACCAGATAGACAAATAGAAAAATATTATATTCTTGAATGCTAGACTAGCCAACAGAAATACAATTCGTTCAAATAATTCTACATATTGTCATATTTTTGCAGTTATATTTTAATTTACATGGTAGTATTTTTTAAATGGTAATCTCCAAATAATTGCATATTACATTGGGATTCTTGTATAAATTTAAAAGTAGTAGCAATTTTACATCACAACAAAATTGTACACTGCATATAACTTTTAGTTCTTTGTATAATTTTTTCCCAAATCCAAATTAATATAGTATTTTTAATAGAATGTAATGATTGATAATGCTCTTTTCTGTAGTACTAATGATCTCCCATCTACTGCATTCTCAAGGTCTGGATAAAAGAAGTCTATTAGGCATGAAAGATAATAAGGAAATAAAACATATAGCATGAACCAAAACCAGTATGAATGGGTGTACCTTGAGTCTTGTAACATGCGGCCTAAATGATCTCACTCTAAGAGAAAAGATAATTTTGTAGATCAGATAAAATTACATGAAATGATGGATTTAAAATGAAATTACTCTTATAATTTCTTATTGAAAAACATTAGGCAGTGTAAGGTAGATCGAACTTATTAGGTTTCAGTATCAGTAACAATACCACATAGATTTATCACAGTAGATGACAATAAAGAAAAAATCTACAGAATTAGGTAGAAAAAACAACAAGGCTACCACCATTATTCATAACAAGGTTGCCAACTTTCAGACTTTGCCGAAACTATTGGAAGATGCAGCACATAATGATTACTAAAGCAAAATCCCACAAGGTGAGTGAGTAAAAATTAGATCTAATCCTTTGATTTATACTCCACTGTATACAAATAACTAATAAAAGAAATTTCAGATTTTTCACTCACCATGTCATCTATGTGCTAAATCAGTGCTTTAAATTGTGTAAGTTGTAGCACAAAGGATGTGTCAAGTGCTCTATGCCCCAAAAATTAAATAGAGGCCATCATGTATTGACTGTGCATGTTGAATTGAATTTAGATATAAGAAATACCATAATGACAACTTTATGCTTAGTATTATAACTTTAACTCATGCAAGTGTATGTATTAATATTTCCTGATAGTTATCACTGATTTTGGGTCTCGCATCTGTAATATCTAGAGAACTCTTTGTTTTCACCAACCAGCTGTTCTAAATAGCATGTGACTAGTGGATTTTCTCTCCCAAATGCGATTAGGTGCAGTTTGGATTTAATTCTCAGTGGTAAAACCATTTGAGTAAGCAAAGATTTTGCAGTTCGATTTTCCCATTAATATGTTAGAATGTAGAAAATATAAATACAGTTCCAATACCATAACTTCTCTCAATTCTAATTCCAATCGTATACTTGATTCTTAATTTGAATTACTAAACAAAATAAAATAAATATGTAATCTCAATTTTCTAGAAGAAAAAAAATTCTGTAAACTAGGTTATCAGCTTTAGATAAACTGTTTTTATCTAGATGAAAAATCTTGCATAAAACAATGAATGCATTTCAGAAACATCTGAAAATGATGGCTAACTACCTACTTTTTTAGACTTGTGTTTTCATTAAAGGTGACATAAAAGTTTAAATAATTAAATTAAACTCATTTGCGGCGGGGCGCTCACTCTGTAACGGTCGCGCGGAAGCCTATTTTCAGCATCAAATTAAAATTATAAATAATGGAGACAGTTCAGGGAGTTGGGAATCTTTTATTTGAAAACTTCCTTCAGTTTTGAGTTATTATCAAAAACATTTGCCCCTTCTTTTGTCATTTTTTATTTATAATGATAGCAATTTTTGTTTGGGAAACAAAAACATTAGTCTTCTTAGAATTGTGTCCTAAATCAAATGAACTATCAGCTCATATCTTTATGATATATTTAACAATTTTTTGCAGAAAACTCACTTCTTGACTAGATTAACAGTAATGTAGCTTATACATCAGAATAATATATAAATTAAAATTTATAAAAATATTAACTTTTGATCGTAAATTCACTTGCGTGGACTTAGGAGCAATTTCTTTCTTATGCCGATTGATGTTTAACGGAGAGTCGATTTTAACATTGGTCCGGAATCAGAATTGTGAGTGGAACCACAGTCAGGATAAAAAATATAGGCAAAAATAAAAACAAATTAGTGCAGTATATTTGTATTCAATTTTCTTTAGATAATATTATAAGAATTCAATCATAGACAGAAATGGGATCAATATCGAGACTAAAATTTGAAATCGAGATCAAACCAAGCCAAGACCAAAATCAGAAGCGGTACAGGAATTGAGATGGCGATTAATGGAATTGTCAGTCAATAGAAAAGATGAAGGAATTCATTGAATGTAAGTGGAGTTATCGCTGCATGGGTTGAAATTAAAGACTAGCACTTAACGGTTTTCTAAGCCAACCTTATAACACCAAATAAAATATAATGTAACGGAATTAGACTTCTAATGAAATTTCTTAGAAATGTCACGGTAGCTATAGTTTTGAGTGACAAGTAATTGAAGAAATGCTTCTAATACCTCACATTCTGATGATACATTGCATTCCGATGATACCTCATATTCCGATGTTACCTACAATTCACCATTTACTTTTTAAAAGATACAAATTCTTGAGAAGGTATTGTTTTTAGCCACTATAAATAAAGCGCAGGACAAACTTTTAAGCTTATTGGAACAGATTAAAGAGAATATTGTTTTCCCATGGACAATTATATTATGTTGCTTTATCTAGATCAAGTTCAATGAAAACCTTTATATGCAAGTACCGACCTAAATATAACTAAAATTATTCTCCACAACAAAGTACTTTAAATTATAAATTATATTATTCAAATTTCTTTGAAATTAAATGTTGGGTGAAGATGTTGATGAATAACAGCTAGTGATATATAAGTACAATTATATACATATTTAAGTTTATGTAATGTCCTCATGCCAGACTTTGTCAAAAGCTTGACATATATCCATAAGTGTTGTAGCCTTTTGCGTCAATCTACTTCATTATCCTGTTTGTTATCCTGTTGATAGTGAAACCAAATTGTGGTCAGGAATGATTTCTTTCATGAATTCATCAACAGAATGTGCAATAACAGGAGTGATTCATAAACTTTTGACTTTATACATAGAAGGCTGATAAACTGATATAAATTAAGCTGATAAAACTGGTTTACACATGACTTCAAAACGGTAGTACTGTTCAGGCCTTCTGCCCCTATGGGAGAAAGAACTTGAGCCCACTCATGGTACTAGAAATTACATTTACAGTATAAATCCAAGAATCTGATTGGTGACTATAAAAGCTTGCTAGACCTAAATCATATTCAGAGGCTTTTCTGTGATGGACTCTTATGATTGCTTTCTAGACTTCTTTTTGGTGAATTTTTCAATATCAGAGTTTCTATATTATCTCTTTGTACGTTCTCAAAACCTATAGTATTTAAAATGTCATTGAACCTCCTTTTGAATGTGGTTTGAAAATTAACTGAATATGGTCTAAAGATTAGAGTACACTAAAGTTTGTGAAAATTAGTTAACTATTGTTGAGCTATGAAAATACATACAAACAGACAGAGAAACAAACAAAAAATAGTCTGTATCCGTGCCCTGATATCAAACTATCCCCATGTCAAATTACGTTAGAATCAGTGCAGCAATTTAAACATGAAAACATAATATACAAGCAGCACACTTTTGCATTAATAATATTAGTATCAATATTTTGCACAGTTTATTTTTGACATATAGTTCCTTTCGTTATATTAAAATGGATTAAATTGAATTTTAGAGCAGTTAAAAATTCTATTATCTGCAATAATATATTTGAAATACACCTTAAATGAGACATATCAATAAAAATATGTAACTAGGTATTTTGTAATTTGTCCATCTGGTTATAATACATCCAGAGGCACAGCCAAAATATATAGAAGGGTAGCCTAATATGAATATAGATGCCTTAATATTTTATGTTTTGGGTAAACATAAAAACCTAACCACTCCCTACTCTAATTTCAGCTCCATTTCTAGTATAATAAAGATAATGAATAATCAATATATTAATATAAAGAAAGACATAGTACAGAAAATAAAAATTAAATAATTATTTTAGATAAGCTATTAATTGTCTTAAAAAGCACATAAGAACATCCACTAATCTGACTAACTGAAAATCATTATATAGTGATTAATTATAAAATTATGTAAACATGAAAAAGGAAAATTTGAACAATTCTTCACTGATTTTTTGTAGATAAGTCGTATATAGTTAACGAAATGTAAGATCTTTAGTGAAAGCAATGAGCTTAGACCATACATTATATTTACACTTTCACTCATGGTCATTTTTGTAGTCATTGTTGTGTACGAATTCCCTATATGATGTATTATATCTATAAAATGCAAATCAAAAATATTTTTTACTATTAAAATATAATAAATGCAATTATGAAATTAAATTTATTTAGAAAATATTTATTCTTACATTTTATACTTTTCAACTTATTTTGATTTTCTTAGTTGATACAAAATATACATTTCTTTGCTTTAGTAATAAAAATGCAATATTCCATACAAATAAAACTCAATTTTAACGCTTCTTCGTCAATGATAAGAAACGTTATTTAACAGTATAAATTAAATCGATAAAAAGAAAATATAGTATTTTAAATTTCCTACATATTTAAAGACTGTACTTACTATAGTTTTTCAACAATTTTCAAAATATTTAGGGTACACTGCACGAACCTGATCGTTAACAGCTAGAAAATTTTCCGATTAAAAATAACATGACTCGCAATCAACTAAAATTCTGTACGTACTATCCTACTGAATAGAACAGCAGTGAACTGAGTGAACTATTTGAGACGCATAGGACGATAATATTGACAATACTGATCACAGAACAGAATACTGCAACCGCAGTGTTGTCATAGTCACTTGAATTAAATTGCAAAATTATGAATATAGTTTTAAATGATATGTCGTCAATTATTACTCATAACTATTATAAAAGTTTGAAAGGTTGCTTTAATTAAACATACTGTGGTGAAAACAGTACGTTAAGAAATCACTAGTTATCATTAAACATATTCGTTAAAAATTGAATATTTATTTAAAAATCGTTTTCAGTTTTATTTTAATTCACAGTTATTGTTGAGGATTAAGTTTTCTGCTTGAAAAATAATTAACTAAGAATATAAAAAATCTATTTAAATTTTTAAGCAAATATATTTATTAATTGGTGTGAAACATCCATAGGCGCAGGTAAATCGGATTGTTGGCGCGGCGACGCTTGCCGTGGCGACGGATCGCCACGCTATGCTAGGCTATATATACAATCTATTTATAGTAGAGTGCACTGTGTGGCGAAGGGTCGTAACGCTATACTATAGGTACATACAGTCCACAGGTAGTAGTGTGTACGATGTGGCGACGCGTCGCCAAGCGCAAGCGACTGTGCGACTCCCTTCTCACTCGGTTCAATGGTGCTGTTTACTATGGTATTTAAAGTCACAAATGAAATGAATAATCTTGAAATTAATATTGAATTTTTGTATTTAAAGAAAATAAATATTTATTAAATAAATAGTCATCATTTTTTTGTAAAAAATTCGTCATATTTAATTTTTCCATTATGCTATATTTAGTTCTTATTGTAATCTTGTCTTTAATGCATATTACTTGTACAAACTCGATGTTTCACATCTGCCAGGCGTCCCGTGACGGTTCACATTTTTTTTATTATCCCCTCCTTAAAAACATTTATATAATGATATCTATCGTATAGAATTGATCTTGTTTTTCTCGCAAATGTTCATAATCTCCTCGTTTTTAAATCAACATTGATAAAGAAATTATAGTCATTGATGTAACCGTTTCTAAGAAAAGTTGTTTAAAACATCTATGTAAAATTGCCATACTGGAAGCCTTATAACAGCTGATGCGTAGGTACCGAGCCGCTGGACGGCAATGCGGCCGGCAATCCGACCGCGTCCGCGTTTGTAATCTGGCCGAGCATTTATCAGAGTTGCGCTTTTTTTATTATTTTATATTATTTAGAAGTATATTTTTCATGACATATTTTTGTTATAATAACTTTATCAAAGCTGTTCTAAAAAGATAGGCGATTATGAGTATTTCCAAAAGGATGTATGATTGATTCCATTCGGTATATGTTATTAATTGCTTAAGTAGATACCAAATGAAAAAACATTAATTAATATATTCGAATTGGTTTGACAAAATTTTATGTATTGTAGAACTTGTCCTCGTTTTCTCGTATTGATTCTTATGTCCTCACATCTTTTAATTTTTTTAAGGATTTTCGTATTCAATACATATCGTTTTTTCGTTTATCACTTAGCTTAGGGACAAATAAATCTGATACATTATTCAATAAATGTGAGGTAGCTTCCACAATGGACCGATCGTATGGTATTTTATAGATTATGGGCAGTTATAGCTCAACAAAGAAATAATATACCGTCCCTATGTTCAGAGTACTTTTTGTATTTTGTATGAATAGGAATTTCTTATAAAAGTGTTACAATATATATATTTCAATTCGCTATTTACTAGCTTTTATTTTTTGTTTATCCATACTAATATTATATATGCGAAAACTTGTCTATTTGTCTTTTACATTTTAACGCCTAAGCCACTGAAATAATTGTAATTAATTTTGAGGTAAAGATAAATTGAACCCTGATAAAGAACATAGGCTACCTGTTATTACGAAACTAAAACTTATAAGGGGTGTAATAAGGGATAAAATTTATGTGGGGCTTCAGAAATTTTACAGCTTTAGAATTAAAATACAATAAAATAGTGTTTAATTGTTTTTTAAAACTTCCATTGTTATGAAAGAAAAATGTGAAATGAAAGTTTTGTTAGGGGTATAAATTAAAAATAGAACGTTATTATATAGAAATTTATAAGGAGAAAAATTCATGTTCATGCTTTTAATAAGAATCCATACTATAAAATTGAAAACATGTGGCCGTTGAAGTCTTTTCATGCGTGAATCACGTCTTATCTGATTCACATATTTTTCTTTAATTATGACTTTAATATCTGGCGAGGTCCTAGAATGTCTTGTTACATGAAGTACCGTACAGAAATAAACAGT
>BGZK01004185.1:0-15739 GCA_005406025.1 Eumeta japonica | reverse complement strand
ACCTTTGGTGAGATAACGGTAGACAATTGTCTCAGTATCAATTAGTTAATTGTTTATATTTTTCTGATTCGGAAAAAGGTAATGGCCTGGACAACCTTTTATAAGCAAAGGTTACTTAGTTGATGCATTCGAAAGAAGTTTATTTTGGGGGAGAAAAATCATTCAGTTTTTGTTACCTTCCAAAACAAATACATACAATTCTTTGCCAGAAAAATCCTGCTTTCAAAGATCGATGATTATAAATGCAAGCAGAGGAAAAGAAAATTTTACGCACACCTCTCTCATGCAGACACTCATCTGTATAAATTATATAAGTTGTTTTTTATCACCTCTACTATATTAAATATAAAGATTAAATATTAATGTTTGCGTATATTGTGTTCTTTTTTCTTTTGCTTGTTGCCTGCTTTCATGCTGTTTTGTTTAGATCACCGTTACGCCTTCTTGCTACCGCTTCACTTACTCAAACTAACACAAATTAATTTAAACTTTTTTTACTTTTTACAAACACAAAATTTCATAATTTTTATCAGTTTATCTGAAATATGAGAACAAAATGAACAAAATCATAAATTTGAAGATTTGGTTTTGTTAAATGACTTTTATGGATTTGTTAACTAGTTTTGTTTTTTATTTACAAAATGTCTTAAATTATTATTCTTTTTCTAATTTTATAAATTTTATGGCGTTTTCCATAAACTTTACTGCTTAACAACAACAATTTAACACTTTTGTTTCTAATTCTTATCTCAACTTTTACGTTAAAATATAATTTTCTGGTTTTGAATACGTGTTTTAAATTTTAAAAAGAACTGATGTAATTTTGTTACTCATCTTATGATTTTTTTATTCAAATAATGTTTGTTTTGTTTTCATATTCAAGTTTACGACTTTATTTCTTTATGTTTAAACTTTTATAATAGATAAAAATATTAAACTTTAACGTATAGTATACATGACAAATATTAAAATTATGATCGGTAACAGTCAAAAATTATTATTATTATTTGTTAAAACAAAAAAATTAAAATAAATTCTTTGCAGTTTTAGATAAATTGAAAATCTGTATTTGAACTCTAAACACCAGATGTTTAATCGCACTAATCCGATTTTTGTAAATACATTTATTTATGAGTAAACAAAACATTTTTAGGCAAAACAAAAGACTTAAGACACAAGCGTGACATATAATTTTAAATTAATCTAAAAAAACAGAAAAACTTTAATAAATTCTTTTGAGCCTTAAAAATGATACATTTCTAATATATATTTTACTAATACTAAATTACCTATTTTTATTAAAAATTTATTTGATTCAATTAAATATTTAAATCATTTTATTAAATTTTTAATTATTTTATTAAATTTTAAATTATTTTATTGATTAGAAATTAATTAGACTTCAACAAAAATTTTATTTGATTTAATATTTTCATAAATCGAATTAAATTCTTGGTTGCCAATAAACTAATTTTCCATAAATTACTTTCAATGGTTTGATTAATATGTTCATTGATTCAATTAAATAATTTATTAACAATTAACTTAATTTTAACAAAAATTTAATTTGTTTTGATTAATATTTTAATCGACTCAATTAAGTTTCATAAAAATCATTTGGTAGGCAAAACAAAGACTTAAGACACAAGCATGACATTTAATTTTAGAATTAATCTAAAACAAAAAGACTTTTAAATTCTTGAGCCTTAAAAATGATACATTTTCTAATATATATTTTACTAATACTACAATTACCTATTTTTATTAAAATTCTATTTGATTCAATTAAATTTTTAAACATTTTTATTAAATTTTTAATTATTTTATTAAATTTTTAAATTATTTTATTGATTAGAAATTAATTAAACTTCAACAAAATTTTATTTGGTTTAATATTATCATGATCGACTTAAATTCTTGTTTGCCAATAAACTAATTTTCCATAAATTACTTTCATGATTTGATTAATATGTTCATTGATTCAATTAAATAATTTATTAACTTAATTTCAACAAAAATTTAATTTGATTTGATTAATATTTTAATCGACTCAATTAACAGTTTTATAAAACAAATAAATTAAACATCAATAATTTTTTATTGGCCTTAATAATATTGGATTAAATCAATTAACTGTTTCAAATTCAAATAAATTATTTTTACTGATTTGATTAATATGTTCATTGATTTAATTATATAATTTATAACAATTATTTTAATTTCAAAAAAATTTAATTTTTTTATTAATATTTTTAATCGACTAAATTAAAGATACTTATAAAAAATAATAGAATTAAATATCAATCATTTTAATGGTCTTAATATTATGTTATTATTTAGTTAAATCAATTAACTGTTTCATTTAAGATAAATTTAATTTTCAAATAAATTTCAAATTATTTTTAATTAATACTTTAACTGATCCATCAAAACAATTTAGTTTGTTAATGGATCGTTTAATATACCAATGAGTGATTTAATTTACCTTAAAAATATAATAAATTTAATGTTTAATGAAATTTTTATAATTGATTTGAGTATTATCTGGATGCATTCAGTTATTTGCTGTATTAAATATGTATATTTCATTTAAAATTAAGTTTCTATTTGGTGATTTTAGTTTATTAATTAATTTATTTATTTCAATAAATCCAAGTAATTTTAGCAAAATTAAATTTATTTTCCTAAAACTGATTTAACTATATAATTTAAATATTAATCAAATCAATTAAAATTTCTATTAAAATTCGTCGTTTTATTGCAACACTTCAATGAGCCAATTAGAATATTACTGTGACTTGAAAATGATGCAATTAGGGTGTTTCTCCATAAATTAATTTGTTTGCATTAAATTGATTAATATTGCTATATAAATTCAATAAACTGTTTTATTTAGTTTTATGTGATTTTTGAGTTGATTTAATAAAATATAAAAGTTTAAGAAATATTTGTTTTCAATTAATTTGCAATTAATTAATTAATACAAATATTAAATAAGCCAATTAAAAGTTAATTGAAAATAAAATAAATTTTTCATGAATCGATAAATAGAATCAGTTTAAAATCAATCAATAAAAATTGATTTTATTAAAGTGCATAGTGAAATCTTAATTTCATTTTTTATTGGTTTGATTAGCATTTTAGATAATTCAATTAACTGTAACAATATACAACTTTGACTTTTAGTATTTTTATAATTCTTTGAATATTTATTTTGGCTCATTAAATGAATTTTATTAAAAATTAATTTCAAAATAAAGTATTTCTTCCCTTAAATTTCATTTTGCAATTAATTAACTTTATTCTATAAAATATTTATTAGCAAATTATTTCTGTTAATTTTAAAGAAAACTTGTCAAAATATGAATTCTTTCACGGTTATATCAATATTATTTATTTACATATTTATTTATTTTTTTCTTGAAGTTTAGCCAAAAATCAAAACAAGTTCATATTAGATAAAAAGTCAGCTAGAAATTTGTTTGAGTTTGTTTCCGGTTTTTTTTTTTTTTTTATTTATTTTATGTGTATAGCATTTTCAGGTGCAAATATTGTTAAATTGCATTTAAATATTCAATTAAAATAAGTCTTGTTACTCAATGTTGAATGGCAAATGTTGTGAGCGTTGTTGTTCTTTTGTTTTTGCTTTTCTAACTACAAACTTGTTATCTTGTTTTAGTTATCAATAAAATGTAGCAAATATTTTCATGTTAAATAATATATGGGTATAAGCATTCATGCATGAGTGTGTGTGTATGAATTTAGCAACTGCATGTTTTAAAAGCTATTATTAACACATGCTCTGATACGATATGAGGAGGAAAAGAAAAAACTATCGCTAACTGAATTCTACAAAGTTAAAACTCTATTTGAAATATGTGATCACAAACAGTGTGAATAGAAAAATCATGCTTTATGTGGAAATAAAAATAAATAAAAGAAAAACACAAAGAGTAGTTAACAATTTGCAACAAAAAAAATGTAAACAAGAAAATTACCCTGAAGCTGTTGTATTAGCAGGCAACACAAAGGGGCAACATTTTATTTAACTAAAACTAGATTTAATTTTATTTAATTTTTAATTTATGTATTTAATAAACTTTTTTGTGTTACTTTGAAACGCTTTGAATGCAGATTTTATTATGAATTTGTAACTCAAACTCATTGAGCTAAATTAAATAAATTTTGTTTAAACAAATTTAATTTAAATCTGTATACAGATGGCAGATTTTACTTAAACATATTAAAAGTTTTAAATTAACTTTACAAACATTGAGGAGGAAATCATTTTGTATTGCAGGCAAATTGGATAAAAAAAAAATTCGCAACGAAAACTGTATTAAGATTACAGCAACGTGAAAGTAATACAAAATAAGATTTAATAAAAGAAGCAAATTGTGGTAAAAAATATTTCTTCACTTTAAAAAGTAATTTAAAATTTCGGCTGGAAATGCTGCACTCATTTTGTTTTACTGGCTTAGTTATAGAATTTTTTATATGAATTAACTGACAAACAAAATAAAAAGTTAAAAATTAATTGTTATTCTATTAATTTTCATATTATTAAAGATTTTATAAAAATAAATAATAAATTTTACTTGCAAGTCTCTTATTTAAGACAATGCAATAATATATGTCAAGTCTTATTGAATAGGATTTTTATTTCTTTCTTTTTTTAATTTTAGACTATCCATTTTCTTCAAGTCGTATTAACCTCAGGAATTCTATGGCTGATTGATAGAACTTTCGATGGGAAGACAGCAGTTAAAATATTTTGCAGCAGCTAAAAAAATGCTTTGATTGATATGTATTTTTGCAAAATATTTAACAAATTAAATAAATTATTAACAAGGATAATTTAAATAAAATTGGGTTGTCATTATTGAGTTAGTTTTTCGAGAAACTTACATTTAAGATAAGATATCTATTCTGGATGACAATTAAACTACAGTTTAAGTGAGATGCTAAAAATGATGATAAAATGTAAGTAAAATATTAACTTTAATTACTTCAAACAAAAGAAAAATATCATATCATATTATTTTATTGATTCAATAAACAGTTTCATTGAAAATTAATTTCATTTTCAATTAATATTTCACTTGTTATGTTTATTATTTGCATTGACTTTGAAACAAATATAAAATATCATAAACCTAAACTTTTAATTTGCTTATCGGGTTAAAGATATTTTCTAAAACATTCGTTGTGATTAGATAATCTGTTATAGAGACAAGAAAACAGAAAACATGAACTTAAGGCCAACAAACAAGTTCGAATAATTTAGAAAACATTTAACATTTCAAGAGATATTTTGTAAAAAAACACAGCCTATTTTGGCAAAAAATATTTAATATTTTTGAATTTTTTTAATTTAAATATTTTTGGATTGATTTCAAATAAATAAATGCCACTATGCAACAAGAACTAGAGCACCTGAAATAACGACTGTCGTTTTTGATTGAGCCTCTTAATAACAAGAAATAGAGTTTTATCTAGATTTTTGATCCATAGAATTTGTAACTTCAATGTTTTTATGAGATTTTGTAGAGGCTGTTTATACAGCTCATAATAACTTTAGAAACTACGTGAATACATTTAGCATGAATTTACTTGTATTTAGCTCTCCTTTTTCCTTCAGGTACCCAAATAACCACGGAATAGAGATGTTATTGAAAGATTTATGTTTAGTTCCAAATTTCTAAAATTGTTTTACTATAATTCAATAACCAAATTCAATAATTCAATAATATAATTCCCTGATCAGACCGTTGGGCAACTGGATAAATAGTAATAATAAAAATTATGTATTTAACTTTAAGCCTTACAAAAAAAAAATAATAATAATAATAATAACTACAAAATAAAGATACAAACTACTTAAACTGTGACACAAAATTCGTTTCCCACAATTGCGACAGTAATACAAATTGCTCGCTGATGTGAGTTGGCGATTTTCAATAAATCAAAAACATTGTTTGTTCAAGGTAGTTTGAACACTACGTTTTCGTTTATAATGCGCATTTATCAAAACTTGTAAATTACCTTAATTTAAGCCCACTTTACAGATGAATGTTAGAATTAAAATTTTCTTTTTTATTTTGTCAAAACCCGGTAAGCATTTTTTAATGAAATTACAAAATGTTGTCGGATTTTAAGAGTTATAAACATAACTCCTTTAGTTATTATTTTTCCGAACTAGTTTTATTTTATAATTTCTGTATGATTATTTCAATATGAACGGGCTGATTCATTAAGTTCGGTTTATTAGAATTTTTACTTTCCCCTTTCAATTAAGAGATTTTTTGTGATTAATTGTCAACAACCTTTAAAGAGTCAAGAAAAATTCGAAGACTTATTAGCTGGGTAACCTGGCTGTTCGTATCTGCTTTGATACTCATTAGCGTACTTTAGCTGAACCGGCTTCATCTAAACATGCACTCTTTTGCATTGGCGCTTAGACAACGGAACCACCAGGCTTAGATTTACTGTCTGCATATTTAATTTGTATTAATCACTTCCATTTTATCACTTTCTTGTACTTGTGGCCTAGATGATTTTGTCATATCAAAGCGACAATTTCAACTGTTTTTTTTTCCGAACTAGTTTTTATTTTATAATTTCTGTGTGATTATTTCAATATGAACGGGCTGATTCATTAAGTTCGGTTTATTTAGGTTTTACTTTTCCCTTTCAATTAAGAGAGAGACAAAGTAAAAATCCTTCTTAATTGAGTGAAAAATCTTAATAAAATCAGCCCGTTCATATTGAAATAATCATACAGAATTATAAAATAACTCCTTAGTATTTACCTCTTTTATTATTTATTTCAATATAATAACAATAAAGTAAATTTCAATTTATGACAGTTCATGGGTAAATAATTTTTTATTCACTGTAATTCACCAGATGTCAAATTTTGGGAAAACACCGTTTATAAAAGTCTATTAATTCTTATTTATGTATTTAATTTACTTATAATCCGACTGAAGTTTATTTATGGATGTGTGGTATGACTTTTAAATAGAGAAAACAACACTAAAACCCCTTTCAGTGTTCACGTTCGCCACAATAACCTTTAGCACCCGTTTGCATCAGGGTCTCCAAGTTTTCTGTAACACCATAAACCACTCAGCTTTTTATTTTGCAACTTCTCTTCTATAACACTTTGTCAATTCTTAGAACATGTGTTCGTTTCATGTGTCCTTAAATGTATATAATTAATAAAACATATATCATCTTTTATCTCTTTAACGTTATCAAAATTTTTATTGCTCTGTCTTCTTTTACCAGCCATCCACAAAAATAACTTAAATGTTGCCAAAGATCTGTTTCAAAAGTAACAAGCATGTAGGTTACAAAGAAAAAAATTAAAAAATATTGTTGCCCAAAACTTCAATCTTTTCCTTTTCATATTTCAGTGCTGGAGAAAAAAAAAAGAAAGACCATTTATGATAATTATAAAACTTAAAGAAATATACCTTCTTCTTGGTTAATAATTTTTGTTGTTATTATTAACTTCTCCAAAACAAAACAAAACAAAAAAGCAGTTTGGTTAGTGGCTGAAATTGCTGGCTGTTTGTGGCTGATGATGATTAGAAACCCTTGGTGTATGTTGTGCCATGCAAGACTCCCATATAAATTATGGAACTTCATGTGGTCCCTATGCCAACGACAACAAAATACAACCAAACTTTTAGTTGAAAACCAAAATTTCATTTAAAATTAAATACCCCAAAGAATAATTTCACACAACTCTACCCCTTTGCAATTATTAACCCATTCAGAAACAAAGTTGGTGATATTTTCCATATGGTTTTTTCTTTAATAAAATATTTTTAAATGTTGTCGTCATCTTCATTATCTTTGTCGTCATGCACATCATTATTTTCTTCAAAAGAAACATGACTCGTTAAAGGGTATACGAAATATATATATGTATTTAACTGCAATCACTTTTTTTTTAATGTTAAAATATGAAATTCTTATGTTTGCATATAAAATATTTATTACTTTATTATTCTTCTTTTGAGGAAAAAGCTATCAAGAAAACTTTTGTTATTTATTGTAAATCGTATTCATTAAATGTCAGACAGAGTTTCAAATTTCATACGACTTATGACAGTTTACCTGATTCAATGTTCAATTCTGTTGCTGGTTCTTTTTATTTGAAATCCCAGTTACAAAACTCATATCAACAACAGCGTGTGATAAAGTCAAACGCTTGTGGATTTGTTGATTAGTCATCATCACATGAATTTGTACAAAAATATAAAATATATATGTACTTACATTTAGATGTTTAAAATGACTTTGGTTAACTTATTTGAAGGTTGCTGTTTATAATGGTTAATTCTGAAATTTTTAATTAAATAATATGTTCCCAGAGAAAACGCATAAATAGAAATTACAAGAACAATATAAAATGCTTAATGCAACGTTTTATTTAATTTTTCTTATTCGAAATGCTGCTCATTTGTGCCTTAAAAATACCAAACAGCATAATACGCATTAGAGTGAAAGTACACAATTTTGAAGACTGTTAAATATCACTTCTAAGTTTAAGATCAATTGGCTATTTTTGCTTCAATTATTCTTTATATGACTGTAGACTTTATATTCGCAAATCATGTTGCACATTTTAATGTTCGAAAGAGTTTCTGCTATTTTACACTATGCTTAATTCATTTTACCTCTATGAACACGGTTTTCTTTCGATCTTTTTATGGGGTCGGATATATTAAAAAAATTACAAAAAATTTACTGCTTTACATATGTTTATAATAAAATTTAAAGAGCTTTCTTGTTTTCAAAGTGTCAGCACATTTGCAAAACTAAATAAATCATCAAAATTTTACTTTATAGAAAATACATTTTAATGCGACTTAACACACAAACCTTTAATGTTAATACATTTCTAGATTTATTTTTAGCAAAATATTCTAAAAATTAAATTACATAAAATTTAAATCACTTTATATGGAAATATATCACCTGTTCCTATTTCCTTACATTAAAATTATGAGAAGTGAAGAGTAGTCAGTATGCATTGCAATAACTGTTTTTAAAATATACGTATACATATATTTTTTTTATTATTGTTTGTTATACCTAGACAGACGACAGCGTTAATTTGCATTAGTGGCCTTTTTGTGCATTTACTCGTGCATTATCCCCATTCGAATGTGAATTAACTCAGTCATAAATACACAAAATCAAACTGCATTTATACTAAATTCAGTTCCATAATATGGCAGCACCGTCGAAATCAGTCAGTTGTTTACATTTTGTTTACTATTGTGAATGAAATAAATGAATGAAAGTCACAGACAAAATTTTAGCTATTTTATTTGTTTTATGTGTAAATTTTGTATTCTGAGGTGTAAATATTTCAAAAAATACAAAAAATTAATTACTGTCACATAAGCATTTCTTTGCAAACAAAAGTTCACACAGTTGAATAAATGCAGTTTATTAAATGCAAAAATCGTCATCTATCACCATAAAATTTTAATTCAAATTAGTGAGCTCTTAATGCAAATTAACTCTGTCTGTCTAGGGCATTATAAGATTTATATATACATCCTAAGCGCATACCACTGACTACTATTCACTTCTCCGCTTCTCATAATGTTTTATGTAATTAAGTATAAATGTAGAAATTTTACTTATCTAAATTGCATCAATATATCTGGGCCTGAGTTATAATCACAGCGCAATTATATTATTAATACATTATTTTCAATTTACAGAAAAGAATAAGAAGACTAAATATGCTTAAATATACCAAATTAGTTTAGCCCTTTAAAACGATGTTGAATTTCTGCTATACATAGAATATATGAAAAATAAAGGACGTGCTAGCTCACATAGCCCATCGGCACAGCCAACTATGATAAAAAGTAAAGCTTTAAAGCTTCAATATCATGTATAACAGACCTGACAATACAATTGCAATCAATTAAGCGATAAATTTTGTTTTAAAAGAGATAATTTTATTAAAAAAAAAATAAAATAAAACACATTTCATATATACTTGTTGTAAATCATTTATAGCAACTTCAGATAAATTAAATTACACAGTTCAACAAATGACAAGCTAACGAACGAGACAAGCTACAAAAAAGCTTCACCTAAAATCTTATCCACCCTATATTAGATGCATCCATGAACTGTACGGTCTTAATCCCCTTAAAATAAATAGTACATTTATTATCAGTCAAAAGACCTTTATGGTTTCTTAGCTGTCAACATTCTATATGCCGCGACATTTGCTGGTTTACTCAGCTCGTCAGAAGACTCGAAAAACATTGAGTAGCAACAGCGAAATATCGGCAGCATATAGACATGCTGAAAGACTAGGCAAAAATAAGTTTGACCAAAATAATAAATTACGAAATAAAATTGCTTAATTTGAATTATCATTTTTGATTTTTAGGGTTTATGCAGTTTAGCAGTAAGTCAATCAACTAATATATATATTTTAAGCTTAATTAATGAAGATAATTAGGAACGAAATTTTATTATATTTTTATTAATTAAAACTAATTGTATTCTCCGTTCAAATTGTTAAACTGGTGATCGAGTAAATCTATCTATAATAAGTTGTCCCATTTTCGTGATATATATTCGGGAACCACTTAACTAACTAAGCGAGTACTTGTGTTGAAAGGTCTATTTCACTGATAATATAAAAATGAAACATCGACAAATTTCTACAAATATATGCTATGGGTACAGTTTTCTAGTTATATAAAAATTTTTTTTTATTTTTTTGGGACTCTTCTGTTAGATAACGATTTCATTGATTTCCGAATAGAATGAACTCGACTTAATACTCGTTTTGACGAACATGATTGCAAATTTTGCTAAAGATTATTCGTTAGAGAACTTGCTCGTAAATTTCTATTGAACTCATTCTATTATGAGTAAAATGAATTTGAAGACTTGTTAGCTGGGGTACAACCAGCTGTTTCACATCCCTACGCTCATAATCAGCATTCTTTTGCTTCGAACTCAGGCTTCGCACAAATATGCACTTTTGTAGGTGATGCTTATGATACTCAAACACCAGCATATTAATTTTTTATTATATTTTTATAAATTAACAGCCAGTTTCTCCATTTCGTTTCCTCCGATCGTTCGATCGTTGGGACAAATGCATCTAACCAAAGATAAGGGATAAGAATTATTCCAAAGTAACAACAACAAAATCTAAAAATAATTGCTGGTGTTTAATAAAATGTACATATAGACAGAAAGTATTAATGGAGCTCCAGGCTGTGTATTTAAGCACCACTACAAAGAGTGTATAGTTGTACAAGTCGAGTTCCTGACCAAGGCTGCTGATGATTTGGCGAATTATGAAACGGCTGGCTGTCCCCCAGCTAAGGTCAAAAAATTTTACTTTTCTTGTCTTCTTTAACAGGTATTAATCACAAGCAATAATTTAAAAATGAACTCGAACCTGACTATATAAATTTAAAAATAAATAAATTTAAAAGTTTCGAAATAGAGAAACTGACTAAACTTTCTTTACATTTCTAAGATTCATATTTCTTTTACTGGTATGTATAAAATCTGTCACATTTTTAGCAGAACCGTTTTCCTAAATCAAAAATTAGGGCTGTTATTCTTATGAATTTGCTAGCATGTCCGACATTTCAAAGAGCTACTTCAGTCATCAGCAGACTCGTAACATTTGAAGCAGCTGCAGCTGCAACACCATTAGTTACACAAAGAAATTTTAATGTTTCACAGTGTTGTTATACGTTGTTGCCTAAGGCGCGCTAATATTTTATATTAAGCTGAGATTAAGCAATTAACTGAGACGGTGTGACGGATCGTGCAATTATGTTATTTTGGCCAGCTACAAAAACCCCACGCACTCTAAACATGTTCTCAGCAAAGAAGAAAAGTAAAAAAATTATGTATTAAATTTTTGCCTACCGCCCAAAACATCTCTGCAACACTTCAGTCAATATTGAAAAAAAAAAAATAATAAGAACAAAAGAAAACATAAGCTCATAAATTAATATGACATGTAAAGGAATGTCTCTTTCTGCTTTTTGTTTGTTTTAATTTTAATAAAATAACTTTTTCAAACAATATGTTCGTATCTTCTGGCCATGGTGGTGACCTACTGTGTGTTGAGTAAAAACAAAAGTGTGAAATTATAAAAGTATTTTTTAAAAATTTTGTTTAACTTTATTTTTCTTAAAGTTAATGTGTTTAAGCACCAAAGAAAAATACATCCATAAAAGTGAGTCAAAGAAAGATCAGAATAAGAAGAAACGTATTTTTTACGCTTTTATAATATAAGACCGAAACTGTAGAAAATTATGTAATTTTCGAGGTATAATAAATTATATTTTTGAAAATTTCTTACATTGTAAATTAAGACATAATAATGATGACTTTGGAAGCCATTAAGAGTGTTTTAACAACAACAAGGCACTAACAACAAGTTTATTAATAACAATAAATAAATTTAAAAAGTAATAAAGTTGAAGGATTTATGTATTGAATAAATTTAACTTTGAACATGAAAGAGTTGTAAAGATTTCTAAGTTGCTAAAAAAAATCTAAAAATCCATTTAAGAATTTATTATTGTTTATTTATCTAAAATATTTTGTTTTAAACTGAGTGCTTGTTGCAATTTTAAAAATTTATAAAACGAAAATTTTTATTAATTATTCAATTCACAAGCTTACGCTAATGACGTATACATCATCTGATTGTCTTTTTAGTGCTATTGTAAGTTTGCTGCTGTAAATTACACAAAAAAATGATATTATTATTTAATAAAATATTGCCAGTTTTGTTCATAAAACTTATTATATGGTTTATTAACTTCCCTTTAGCAAATTTCTCTGTATATCTCTCAAATAGGTATTTAATAAACATAAAATAATTTTGTGAATAAGGTACACCTGGCCTTGAAGATTATTATCCAAGTTGTGGCATGGAAAACTTGCAAAGTTTCTACTAAGTGACTTTTACAGGCATAGTTCATTTAATGATTTTTTTTGCTGTTTTTCTTAGGCAAATTTTCTGTTCATTTTGTAATTGCACTAAAATCACCATCCTGGCTCAGCTCAAATTAAAACATTTCTTTATGATAAGCCCATGAATGAGAGTCATATTTTTCCGTTAAACCATACAATTGACCTTTTGAATCGAATAATAATGTTTGCATATTGATTAACCTACCAGGTAAAAATTATCAACATTTAGAAGCTCTGCAAAACTCTTGTGGGCAATACATTGTATTTTAAACGAAATAATTCTAAACGAGCTACAAAACTCACTTAAGTAAGTCCAGTGAATCTAACCCCATCCCTCTTTAACCTTCCTATTATCTGCTTCTTCTTTTCGTCCCTTTTTTTCTTTATCTCCTCTTCACACTTTTCAAGATTCCACAAAGGAACCGAATTTAATGGGACCCAGGTGAGCTCTAATCTGTTCTTCTCATTCAAGAGAGCAGCCCAACCAACCTAACCCTAGTAAAACACAAGCCCTGAAACTGGGACCGTCTTCTATAGCAATTGAGTTATTATATCTGAAATAATTTTTGTGTAAAAAAATGTAATTAAAAACTATTTCAATTCTATACCGGTAGCCACTTTATACACCGAAAAAAATTAATGTAGAAATATTTCACATAAAATAATTAAAAATTGTGTATTATCTTAATCCGTGGTAGTCTCCTCATTTGATGTGGTGGTACTTCTAACGGATCAACTTTGTCAAAAAATATCGGATGAAATTGTAAGTTACACAAACGTCGTACTTCGTTTTTTGACTACGACAAAATATTAAAAAAAAACACTTACAATGTACTTATTTCGCTGAAATCTTCGTTCAACATTATAAATAATAGTTTCAACTATCACACCTTAATTATGGGAGATGTACACTAGACCTAGACAAACCCAATCGATGGTAGCTGAAGTTACATGAAGGCGGCAAACGTTCGGACATTGAAAATTGCCAGCAGTTTAAGTAATAGCTTAATTTGAAGATTACGAACTTAAGTAATGCACATTATCTTCACTTATGGCAAGGAGAAATAAATTTTCATATCATAAGCAAATTAATATTTTAAGCCGATGTCTGACAAAAGAAATATACCATTAACCTACATGCTAACGGCGAAAACATACGGATTGTCACTATTTTGTTAGTTGCTTTTTGTAAAAGTGCAACTTTAATCCAAAAAATCTTATCGTTAGAAACTTTCAAAAAATTAAGTCACTTTCAAGCAATTTATTGCTAATGCAACGTATGCTGTTGTTAATTATGAAAGTATTCGTACAGCAGTGGGGATCAATACAGTTTTGAAATCACAAATTTAATTTCATTTCTGCTGTTATTTTTTTAGAAGTGACAATTTGTTAGCGAGCTTCTTTTCCTTTTTGTACACTGGCTTTTATTTATTTTTACATTGTGCCAACACAAAACTTTATGAATTTGTTTATATATTTATTTATTCGTTAAAGTTTTCTTAATGTCATATTCTGCATTTTTATTTGCGCTAAAAATAACAACAATGAAGATGGCGATATCCAACTGTTAACATTTATCGTTTAACAAGAAAATAATTTTCGTTTCTTTTTCTCAGTTTGGTTTTTTATTTTATTTTTACGCTCAAAGTAAAACACAAACACCTTTAAGGAGAGGAAAACAAAATGAAAATATTGTATTATAAAGTTTTATAACTTTTTAAAGTAATAAAAAACAAAACTTCTGCTTGATGTTAACTGTCTGCAAGAACACATTATTATAAATCATTTTGAGTTGTTTGATATTTTGTTTACCCGTGGCAATTTTAAAAGCAGTTCTTTTCTTCTTTTATTAATTTTAGGACGCATTTTTGTAGATCTCTGAAAACAGATTGAAATTTTAAACTCTGACAATGGCTTCAAAGTAATAAATTAAATTTATTAGTTTTAGTTTCATTTTGTATTTAAGGAAACTTTTAACAAAGTACATATGAATAGAAAACAAACTGAGTCAGACAAATTAATGTAACGTTTTTGAATAAGAATTCTTGATTCTGTATTCACAGATTTTGCCAGCACTTGCTTAGAGACCTGGCTTTTAATGAAATGGTTCAACAAATAACTTTCAAAGCCTTTGATCTTGGCGGAAATTCAAAATCAACTGTATAAAGTCTTAAAATATAGGCTTGTTGCAGCTAAAGAAACTTTATTATATCTTTTATATTGTAGTTTATTTTGCCTCAATACATCACTCTTTGAAAGTTTCTAAACACTTAAGTGTAATAAAGAAGATGTGTCGAATACACCAAATATCACAGCTGTAGATTTAACCGGTTCCTTCTTCGTAGGAAGTGTCTCGCTCTTTCAAATTTTGATTTTTACAATGTTGGGATTGACAAAGCCGTTGCATTTTCAATGTCGACGTTTAGAATATTTGACACTGAATTTAGCATCACTGAAATTTTTAATAAAACAATAAAAGAGTTTAAAATAAATCCACGATATTTCACTATTCGGGTGAAGTACTAAAATGTGTTTTACCTACATCGTCGTTTAACTTCTTACACTGACCTTTACAGCCATTTCATACTAAAACTATTTTCAATGGCTCAAAAACAAGTTGTAAGACAACGTTTATGCCAACATATTTGGCCATATTTTTTATGCATTTTGATTTGAATCTGTCCCATTTTATTACAAATGTTCTTTGTAAGTTTTAAACAAATAATAGTTC
>BGZK01004184.1:0-15743 GCA_005406025.1 Eumeta japonica | reverse complement strand
TTTATTTACGAAATAATTCCGGCAGTCACAGGGGTAGAATTTTTATTTAATTTTTTTTCTATTTTTTCATTATTATTTTTTTGTCTATTCTGTTTTGTTTTTCTTAACATTAGTGTAGTATGCCCTGTAAATATAGTATTTAAGCTAGTTATGTAGGATTTAGTTTTAAGTTTTGAATTAGGGTTTAATAATTGTAAACTGTTTTACAAACACTGACAAATGCCGGGAGCAAGCATTGTAATTACTAAACTAATGTTAAATATTCTCATATTGTTTACTTTTATTATTTATTAAGTATGTAGCATGATACAAAAACTCTAATGTTATTAAAATAATACGAAATAGTTTTAAGTGTTCCTTAAATTGATGTTAGCTATACTATAATACGAAAGAAAATAAGTCTCAATAAAAACTAACTAACTAACTAACGAAGGCTTTCAATTCAAATAATTATTACGAATAAATGACAAAGTTTTGTGTTGTAATATATTGCAACAGAAAATACTTTTCCAATGCGAAATTTCTTGAAATAACAATTCAAATATAAATTTGTCTAAATTGAGCGACTCCATCGGGTGTGTGTGCACTATAATGAACGCTACAATATTAAATTGTCAATAACAATGATTTTGTTATTTTGTACTCTTCATACAAGCTTGCTACAGTTACATAAGTATATACATATACGTATTTAGCAATAGTTATGGTTGATGAACGCGACATTTCTTGATTTTCACAAAGTGGATGATATGTTCAATGGTCACAGTTAAAATTAATATTATTTGCGTATAGATTAATTTATTTAAATATAGTATTTGAACACAGGAAATGTCTGAAGAACGTGACATTTCCTCATTTAATTAAAATGGTATAAGTGTTAATAGATATTCTTAATTTCAGTTTCATGTTACATAATTTTTTTTTTTGGTGGGAAATAACTTTTTTTCATATGGCAAACGTGACATGTGCAGAAACATAACATATTGACATATTATGTCAACAAAGACAAATATGCCAACTTATACAAATACATATGTGGTTTCTGGAAGCTTTTTGCAAAAGGCGAAGAATTAAATACAATTATGCTCTATCTTATAAGTTCAAGTACACGAATGCGACCTTGTAAAAGTGGATAAAAGTTTATTAATTTTCCAGAGCAAATAATAGTGGCAATCATTATGTTATTGTTAAATAACGGAAGAAATAGTTTAAACCAATAAATATTTAAGTATAATAAAATAATAATGCCGGATGCGACATCGCCATAGAAATAATTAAATTGAATAATATGAGTGATTATATGGTAAGAGTCTTATTATTTTGGGTCAAAAGACCCTTAGTTCAAATAAAATTGCTTTATAGCGAATAAGTCATTTTTGAATTATTGTAAAGAGTCTTATTTAATATTATTTAGGAATTAATTGATTAATTTAGTAATCGTGTTGGAACATAAACGTGACAATGAAATTGTGACAAAGATAAAAGTGATTTTTAATAAATGATTTCTTACAGTTCGTGTTGCATGGCACTATTTTCGAGCATCTTTTGTTTAAAAGAAAACAAAATTTTTTATCAAGTACTTTTTAATGGTAAATAATGCGGCAGTGAAATAACTTAGTATAAAAATATAGTTAATATAATTTGTGGCTTTACCAAGATTACTTGAATTTGTTTTTGCTACTATCATCATTTTTAAAAAAAACTTTGCAAAATATTTATATTCTTTTTTTTATTTTGTGTTACTTTTGTATTTGAAAAATAATTTTTTTAACATGAATGGACATTATATGGAGAACGTGACATGTGCATTGGCACAGAGAGATCAAATAAAATATATGATTTGCCTGAAATGAAAACATTTAAAAGATGGTATATTTGCTATCATTACCTTATATGTTTAATAAACATTTTGATAGCGTTTACACACGCGACATGCCAAATGAAGTACATTTTATTTTCAATGCAGATCACTATAGCATCTTTCGGCTTTTGCTTTTTTATTTACACTCAAATAAAAGCAAAATCATTCAAAAAATTATAAACTTGTGCATGCAATGATGATCGCGACAGTAAAATAAATTAATAATGCTGGATGATAAGCGTGGTTAAATATGTACTCAAAGGAAGTCGCAGCTGAAATAACTACAGTTCGCTAATTTATTTATTTATTCCGAAATAGTGTATGAACAAGAACGCGACACTGACATTTAGCAAATGATATATGTATGTAGACATATCATTCATATATTTATGAAATCGTCTCAGATTATGATATTTTCAATCTTAATTTTTTCTTAATTCTTTTACTTCTTTGTTATGTCACGTTATTATATATATAATATATATTTTTATATACCATTTTTTAATTTGAGTTTATTTTTCAATGCATATTTTACCCCATTGCCATATACAACTGCATGTCACGTAGGCTGACTTTAAAATGCCCTAAATTGCCTTAAAATTATTTCTTCTAATAAAATATACAATTTTCATTATGTTTATTTTATGAATGTTTGAGAGGTCCACAACACGTGGTTGATTTGGCAAAAGTTTTTAACAAACTTGTTAATATTGCAATTTTTGTTTTCTTTAATAAACAAAAGCATGCAATTTCACAAAAGTATTAATGATGAAACAAAATCATAGAATTAAAAATTCATAGAAAACTCGCACCTTTGGTTTTTAAATAAAAACTTGTTTTAAGCTTGCCATTTTTTATATAATTAGCATACGATGGTCTATGAAATTTCTTGTGGTTTTATTTTTCATTGATTTAAAATAAATTAGCCGTGAATTTCAAAGATTAAACAGCAAAAACTGAAAAAAATAAAATCATCACATGTATGTAGATGACAATAAAAATTCAAAGTCGACTCTTGTCTTTGGTAAAAGAGAGTTGCAAAATCATTTTTAAATACAGTAAATAAATTCAATGTCATTGTTAAACGTCAAATAAAAAAAATGAAAATTTTAAAAACAAAACAAACAACTCTAAAACTTTTGGTTGCTTCTAATTTGATTTCAAGTCACCAGCCATCTGCTCAAAGACAGATTAAACAAACCAAGTTTTATGGTTTTGTTTTCTTAACAGCATGCAATTAATTTCGTATTATATATTTTTCCATTTTTGTTTTCTATCACGCCTATTATTTGGCTTAAGCAAATAATTTTGTTTTACTTGACAAAATATTTACTGTTTAAATTAACAATTAAATGTTTATTTTAATTTTTTAGTTTGCTCAAAAGCTAAAACAATGTTAGAGGGTATTTTATCTGGAGCTTGATTTAAAGGTAACAGATAATTGGGCTTATTCAAAAAAATTAATATCGATATCATATGTACTTTAATACAAATTTTCTATACAAAATATTTTTAATGTAGATATCAAATACAAATTGATGTCTTTATCAAAATTATATATGGACATTTTCATAACATTAAATGAGCTGTTCGTTTACGTACCGAGAAGAATTGATTCTGCAAAAATCTACGACAAAGTATTATTTTTGCATCTTTTATGATATTTAATAATTCTAAATAGCAATAACATCTGTATTAAACAAAACAATTTGTCAAGCATAATATATATATATTTAATGTCGCATTCGTGTACTTTTATCTGCCATTAGCATCAAAAGATTTTTGTACATTTACTGTTATTGTCAGCATATTCTTATTTATTTTTTTTATATAATTACGATAAATATTTCTCAAAATGTTACCATGTCACAGACCACATAATTTATTTTAAATAACCAACATGCTACATAAGTGTAAATATTATATGGTTTCAAGACAGTAAGACAGAGTTTACAAATAATTTTTTTATTTCATTTCTCTTACAATTGAATGTCGCGTTCATTTGCTTTAATTTACCACTGATATTAATAAGATTTTATTCATACACATATATATGCTAATAACTTTTATTCTTTGCATGTTTTTATCATGTGATAAAAGCTTTTAGGAGTTTTTTTATTTACGTCACGTTCGCCAAAGTTATGTTAGTTAGTACTCCATGTGTTAGCGTTAAACTGTCACTAATAAAATTGAATAAATTAACTTTTTTCATATAAAATATAAACTCAATGTATATAATGCGCACATGTCGCGTTCTTGTATCTTTATTTATCGCTGCTATTAATGCTAATTTATGGCATTACTCAAAGTAATTGGTTATATTTTTAGCTATGAGGGCTAACGTTAATTTTTTTGTGATTTTCTTTGATTCTAAAATATGTCGCGTTTGCATTAGTTTTTAATAGCGAAAATACTATTTTAAATTTATTACCAAACAAAAATGCTAAAAGTCATCATAAATATTTTAATTAAACACGTAGTTACATAAGTGTAATCGTTTCTATGATACGGTCACGTTCTTGCTGTATATAAGTTTTTTATAAAAGTTGAGGTTATTTTCTATTTAACATGCTTCTGATGTAAATAACATATTATTTTTCTTAATTTTAAAAAAAATTTTTATATTATTTAAATTTGTCTAAAGCCTCCCACTAATTTAGGCTTTTTTTTCGTTCAAAAGATATCGCTTTGTAAATTGTTGAAGTGTTGAAATCAGGTGCCTCCACCATTATTTTACCTTTGTTGTCAATGTTTAACAAATTTCAATGAAAAATTTTCAGGAATGTTTATTTTTTTAATAACTAAACTTTATTTACAATGATTTGTTAATCCTAATTACTAATGTAAATCAGTTCTATTAATGACTTAAAACTAAGTTTTTCTTACTGCATTAAAGCATTTAATATCAAAATATGCTTCAAAGAACAAAAATAATTTATGTATTTATTTACTAACACTTATTTTTAGAATAAAAAGTTATAACATATTTTTTAAAACATTTGGAATTTGGCAGCCTTGTTGATATTTTTAAGAGATTTTAAGCAATATATCTTGAAATAAACGTCAATATCTTCTTTTTCTCGAAAATTTAACTTTGCAAAAATCTGAAACTTGGCAACGTCGCTAAATAGGTTTCCGTTCTATAAATTAGATAGAAGCTTAAAGAAATAAATTTCAAATAATTTTTAGCAAAGTATCCTCATCTGTGTATTTTAAAATATGAAATTTGGCAACGTTGTGCCCGTTACACAGATGAAATAGCCAAGCTAAACAATTTTTCATAGTATTTTTATGTATTTTAAATTTTAATTTTACAAAAATTTTTTATTAAAATATCTTTTACAGCATTTTCACAAAACTTTGAAATTTGGCAACGTTGCTTAATATTTTCAAATGGCTGTTAGTAATGTCTGTATATATAAAACTAGACCGTAACAACTTTGTTTTGATGAAAACTTAAGTTTTGCATTGTTTTGGCAAAAATCTGAAACTTGGCAACGGTGCTAAATAGATTTCCATTATGAAAATTAGATGGCTAATATAGAGAAATAAATTTCAAAATGTATATTTGTATATTTAAAACAGATTTTGCCAATTTTTTCTAAAAAATTACGTTTAACAAATACTTTGAAATTTGGCAACGTTGCTTAATGATATATTCTGCAATCTCCTATTTGCCAAGTTTGTCAGCTTTTGCATTTCTTATATAGTTTTAGTAATTTAATTTAAATCTGTTTTTAGTATATTTTGTTAAGAAATAATTTTAATCACAAATTCTATCAACTGTACTTATAATTAGGAAAATGTTTGAAAATTTGAAAACGTTGTTAGTGTCTGATAATAATTTATTTATAAATATAAATTTCCAAAAGAGTCGGTATCAATTCGACTCTTGCAAATTCATGGAACTAGATAAAAGAAATGTGAACAACCCTTTATAGATAAGGAGTTGGTGAATTGATTGCGAATTTGCTCCATTTCACCGATGTATAAACTCGTTTTATTATAACTTAAGAGAAACATATTAAGGAATAATTTAGCCAACATTTTGTGCTTTCATTCACTTAAGTTACTTAGTTCTCATTTGTTTTATTAATACCTAAACTAAAATCATTAAAACCACACACAGCAAATTTTTTGTTTTGTGATAAAACCTTGACAAGTTTAAAAATGAAAATTTAGCTGTTTAAACTTACATTAGTTGCTTACAATTTCAAGGTATAAAACCATGATCTTGTTTTATCATATCGGCACCTTTTCGGCAATCATGAACACCGGACCATTGGGATGGCCAGACATAATTTCTGGCATAATACTGGCATCGATCACACGTAAATTCCTAATGCCATACACTCTTAAGCGATCGTCAACTACGGCGGCACGATCTGTCTTTGGACCCATTTTACACGTACCCGAATAGTGGTAAATGGTGAAAGTGAAATGTTTAACATAACACCCCAATAGGCATACGATTTATAGGGATATTTCTTGCAAGGGAATTTTACGTTCCCAAAGCTTGGCATTGATTTTCTTAAATGCTGGCTTATCCATTAGACTTATAGCTTTTAGCAGGCCACGCACAGAAATATCCACATCATAGGGATGATTAGTAGTTGGCAATATCAAAGGATATTTGTGGGGTTTGTTGATTTGAGCATAATGCGTCCCCGACTTTGGGCCTCAAATCATTGGAAATATCATAAAAGCATTTAAATTTTTATCCTCGATTTCGGCAAATATGCTGTCATAAATGGATTTCTTTAAAACCAAAAGCCCGCGAAATGGCTGGATTTGAAGACATGGAACCGCCAACTAGAAACAATTCGATGTCTGGCCAACCATCTGCCAAGTGAGGATGATCTAGATCCCAAAAAGCCATGGCTTCACAACCACCCGGCGAACCATAAGGACCCTCTTGACGATTAAATAAATTCAGCAATGTAGGCTCGGCAAAATCTTCAAAATGCAAAGAAGTGGCATTAGTGGTAAAAGTAACCGCTGGAGCTGTATGATCTTGTAAATTATAGCCCACAGCCAAATCCACTATGGGTTTGATAGACATTTCCTTTAAGTGTTTGGCTGGACCCACACCCGACAGCATTAGCAGTTGTGGCGAGTTAATGGCACCAGCCGAAACTATAACCTCACGTCTGGCCAACACTTTAAATAAATTTACCATCTACCTCCACCATTATGCCATAAGCGGCTTTAGTTTGCGGATTAATCAAAATCTTGGTAACCAAAGCATTTTTCTTGACATGCAAATTGGGACGCTTGCCCTTCAGGGATAAATAAGAACGATTTGAACTCCAACGTGTGGCATTACGAGTGGTGGTGTGCAAATAGGCCACACCATTTTGTGTGCGACCATTATAATCACAATATCTTTAAACCATCCTGTTGGGCCGCTTCCACAAAGCTTCAGCAATTTTGGAACGCCATTGAATATAAGAAATTTTAACGGCCCATCACGACCCACATAATCCGCCTCGGCATCTGGTATATTAGAACCTTCATATTTCTTAAAATAAGGCAAAACATCCCTAAAACTCCAGCCCTTATTGCCCAACGCAGCCCATCTGTCATAGTCTTTGCGATTACCTCTGGTATACATCATATAATTGAGAACCGAAGAGCCACCCATTACTTTGCCCCTGGGCCAATTACAGCGATTATTATTCATTGCCAAACAGGCATGATCGGATGGTTGGGTTCTATATTTCCACTTCATTTCACCCAGCTGTAGAAAATGTGCTACTATGGGTACATCCATTATAAGACTTTCAGGTCCTCCCGCTTCCAGCAATAAAACTTTCCATTTAGGATTTTCTGACAAGCGAGCGGCCAAAGTACAACCAGCTGTACCGGCTCCCACTATTATGAAGTCATATTCACCTCTATGGCCACAGTGTTGTCATAGTTCTCCAAATTGATATCATTTGACCACGTCTTAAAACTCCAAAGTTTCGGCTATAACATTACGTTCTTGACACTATTTTATCCAGCAAGAAACTTGTAAACGCTATAGCAACAAAGCAAAGTTTTTACACTGCTTTAGCATTATTTTTTATGAAAAATTTCTTTTTGTGTATAATTTTTTTTTTATATTCTATTCACATATGTATATTGGATTTTTTGGCATTATTTTTTTTTTTTATTTTATTAATTTTTTTTTTATATCAAAATACTTTTATTTTTATTTTTATTTGTATCACCTTCCACTGCACTTTTAAATTAGTCTCAATGTAGGAGTCAATGTAACTGCATTAGCAACCGTTGAGCTTAAAATCTAAACTCTAAATGTTCAATGGTAAGTTTTGTATGACGCTTTTAATAATTAAAATTCGCTTAAGCTGAATAATCTTTATTTTATGTATTTTTGTTTATTTTTTTTTAATAATTACAGGTTCTTAATAAGGTTCTCTAAAATCTAATATTCAGAAACTCTAAAAGAAAATATATATAGCTATGCAATACAACAAATACGTGTTGTTGTTGTTCTGACCACCTGAAATAAACACCAAAACTGGTTCGTTTTTTGCCAGCCAGCCAGCCAGTCAGCCAGCGATCCAACCAACGTACGTTTATGTTTGTCTAGTCATTTGAACAGTTTGCATGCTGCAAATTTTCTGCTGATGTATGAATGGTATTGGTGTTGCTATTGGTATTTGAACTTAAACTTTTCGCACAGCATTACAAAACTACAAAATGAACTCTTAATAAAAAAATTAATAAAATTATCGTTGCCAGACTTTCGAGAAAAATATTAACGCTATTCAAAGTAAATTCTAGTGAGATTCACTATTTAGCTATTTAAGGTCTAGAAATTCATCAGGTTCGGTTAGGTTGCTAGGAGAGATATGTTAGCCCATGTCATACGACGTACACCTAAGCCGGCTTAGGCTTGTTATGAACTTCTTAGACTTAGCCATGACAATTGACCCATAGGTCTGCCGGAACTCCATTTCACTCACTAAATTCCTAATTTCTCCAGCATATGTCCCTTGTAGTTAGTTATGTTCGGTAAGGTATCACCACACCCAAGATATCATCATTTAAATTCTCTAATTTGTGCTTGCTTAAATTTTTCATTCGCATGAAGTTCTTCAACCCAAGTCTTGATTTAGCGGTATTTAAAAAAAATGCTGTGTGGTGAAAGAAAGACGGAGAACACAATCAACTGGCTGAGCACCCCCATACCTTATTGCATTCACGATTAGGAGTCAAAGAATTGAACCAACAAATAAGTGGAAAAAAGTCAACAGAAATTCCATATTAAATTTCCTCTGCTTGGGTTTCTGTAGACAGTTTGATGAAGAATAAAGTTCATCAGTGTAAGCACTGTTTAATAGGCTTAACGATTACTGAGTAACAGAAGTTTCATTAACTCTGGCTTAGTGCAGATGTGGAATGATTCACTGTTGTGAATGGGATAATGTTGTACTAAAATCTCCAAGCAGCCTGACTCTATCTGGCTAAGTATATGTGGTTCTTGGGATATACGCGTATATATAGATAATTTACTATAGAGCTTTTAACCCATTCGGCAGGCCAAGTGCAAAATGAGTACTTAAACTGGAGCTGATATTCCGAATTAGGCAAGAAAATCAAGTCTTAAATTAGCCATTGATCTCACTCTTCAAACCATCAAAAGCTGATGTGCCGATAAGTCACATTATTTGAAATTCATTTGCAGCCCCAAAAGCTCAATATTTATCTACTCATGCGGTCAGGTATTAAAAATTTCTTTAAAATCAGCAGCCATAAAGTTTCAGCGAATGTATGTTTGGTAACCGTGACTTGTCATCCCTTAAGAGTTGCTCCAAAGTTGATCGCTGTAGTATCGCTTAACGTCTGCTCTCTTTTTCTCGGCTACAACCAACTGAAGCTCCGTTTCTCCTACCTTAAAAAGAGCAAGGTGATATATATGTTAGCTAGACATCAACCAAATTTGTATTAAAATCACCATAGTATAATATTTTTGGCTGCGATAATTTTTTTCTAATGCTGCTTATATTTCTGTGTATTTATCAGTTGTATCAGTAGATCACATATTTCGTTATTGGTTATTAGGCCATAAAGCCATAAGACTTTACAACTTTTCCTTTTAAGGAAAGACAATTAAGGATTATACTTCTTGGTTTTGCAGCAGAATAGACTGTTTCCTGCTGGCTGCATTACAGAATTTCTATTGTGAAAGAAAGAGGAATGAGAACTGATGTTCTTTAATATAATTACTGAATTGAGTTCTCAAAGTGCAGCTCTTGACCTTTGATTATGGCATTACAGGCGAAAACTAAGAAAAAAATTATATTCCAAATAGTCAGTAACGTAAAAATCTTCATGTACCTGTATCTCACCGGCTGAGGTAAGTTGAGATTTTAGGAAGTACAGACTTCTGATCATCTTTCTTTGCAGAGCATAGAGAACGAGCTTTAGTTGTTCCGGATCAAATCTTTGGGAAAGGGGTTTGGGGCTTGAGGTTTCAAGATGTTTCGTAGAAGGTTAACTGGTTTTACGAGAGTGCTAAGAAGACTCCTGGGGCAATTTGAATCATCATAACCGGGGCGATGAGCAGTTTATTGTTGCCCTTTACAAATACTTGCTTTTGTAAGAGAAAATTTAGCAGACATAATCAAAACATCTGCTTAAATTCTGATTGTCTTAGACATTTCAGACTACCAGTCATGCTGTCTTATTCTCATGACTGCTGAGGTATTATTATTACAAGAGAGATTAGGTAGCACCAACTCTTTAATAAAGTATATATATAGAGCTATTGCTTAGGGTGGTAGTGGGGCGTTAACTAATCAGACCATAGGTTTTGATGGTTGAGCCATCACGACAGACACTATAGTAAACCAAATTCACCTTTGTCTCGGTACAGGAATGTTTTTCAGCCATAAAACATGCATCTGGCATCACTTTCAAACACGCGAAGCAACAACCTGCTGCTGTTGTTGTTTACAAACTCTTGACCACATGTTCAAAGAACAGCTTACATAGAAAGAAGACAGATCATTTTTTGTGTATTTTAAGTTCACTAAGATTGAATCATTGAATCTTTATGACTTTCGATTTTCCTCAATGGTTCTTTGTCTTCTTGGCACGAAAAAAACTGCTGCTGGCTGACAGTCACTATGAGTGTTTGTTTTAAGACACTTTCGTTTTGCTTGTTTGTATTTAACTATACAGTATGCATTTATTATTTAGCTGGCTGAAATTCTCAGCTTGCTGCAGAGAATTTTAATTCAAACTAAAGATCGATGAAGTAAAACAAAGAGTCATGTTAATAAGCACGTAGCAGGGATTTTTTTTTTTGTTTAAAATGAGTTGATTAGATTTGTATGGGTTGAGTTTTAATAATTTCTGCTTAAAAGGGATTTTGTTTAAAAGACGCGTAATGTATTAGACATCATCAGTATGCCAGTGGCATTGAAATGTTTAAATTTAGGCCTTTTAGCAAAATTTTTATTAATAATTTGATAGTAAAAGGTTGGCATTTCCTTTCAAACTTTATATACTCGCAAACAATCCGGCAGAAAATGAAAATAGCCGTCAGGCCAGCCTAGATGGAATCATTTATGAAAGCCTTTATAATAACATGAGAAGAGGGAAGAAAATCAACTAAGCCAGTTGAGGGGAATGCAAGGAAGGAGATGAAATTAACAACAAAAGCGCTCATTGCGTTGTATCCAGTCATTTGATGATTCAAAATTCAAAAGAGCAATACAATAAACTTAACGCTGGCACTTGCAAGCGATTACTGAAGATATGAAATGTGAGATTGAGGCTTTTCAGTGCAAGGCAAGCACCAAGAAGGTTATTTCTTTTCGTCTTTGATATTTCGACAGCCTCTGCAAAAGTCATTGTAAGGTAAATCTGTTTGCCTGGCATGATTACCAAAAGTTATTCTAATGTATTGGCTAGAAAGGTTTCTCATTTCTTTCGTTATTTTCCGTTCCCGCAAAAGTATAGATTTCTTGGAAGAAGATTTCAAGGGTCTTCAGGATCTACCAAAATGTAAAGTCCTATAGGTTCCTAGCATGCTAAAATAATTAGTAGAAGGGAGTAAATACAGATTGTTTAGCTATTTGATTAAAATATGCTTGGCATTTCTGGACAGATTGTGGAATTGATATAGTTAGTCTGTCTTCTCACAAAGTTCCCCAATTCTTCTCGATAAGGTATCACTCCCAAAATACAATCTACGTAGTAACGATGTAAATCTTTGGCTAGGTCTTAGAGATTATATGCTTTTAAACGCAGACTCGCCCCCTGAAGTATGAAGTACGAAAGAGCTGATGACCTTCTAAATTTCGCCTGAAAACAGAATTACAAAATGGACGTCCCTCGACCTACCTATTTCTGAAACAAAGAGATATTAAAGGACAGTACTACATTTGGTTGTACTTTAACAGTTTAATTAGCGGCCTGGCTAAACTCTTCAAAAATTTCCGCCACCTGTCGGGCTCTTAATGGCAGCCAAGCATACAGTAGCCCACTAAAATATTTCAACATTAGTGTACTACATTCCAATCCCTAATGCCCTAAAGGGTACATCTGTTTTACCCTTTGGCCAAGTCTGAATTGTGTACAAGGATAGATTTAGGATTTGTGGGACAAACATTTTTATTTGCATTAACAAAACCTTTATACTACAGTTTTTATTTGTAATAGTAAACCTTATACTATAATTTAATTTTATCTTCCATTATTATGCTATTATATATATAATTTAGCCTGAAATTCTCAGTTTGGGGCTTGTTATATGCTCCCCAAATTATCAAAATCGTTACAGCAGTCACATAAAGTAAAAACGATCATTTATCCCTGAATTCAATTAACACCACACTAGGCTATTCTGTTGTAATGATCTAAATCAAATATCTCATTATTTGTATGCGAATTTAATTATAATTTTCCGTTAATTCTTTCAAAATTGTTTATTGATTTAAAGCCTACTTTTTTTGTTCTTAACCCGTATTGGGGTATTCACTCATTTAATATTTAATTTTAATTTAAGTAATTAGATAATAACAAACCGTATTTAAGATTCTTTATCAGTAAATAATTATTTATTTTTACTTTTTTTTATTTTTAAATAAACAACAAATTTTCCTAGCGATTAAAATTTAATCATGAATCAGGTGAGCAGCAAATAACTGCGAATAAACTTAAGTTTGATCGAGGAAACTTATTAATACGAGTCATTAAGTTTGTACAATTATTTGTTGTGCTGTTTTTATTAATCGTGAACTATACAAAATTAAAATGCTAATACTTCTAAAAATAATGTAAATAAATTTTGTTAAATAATAAAAAGTAACATTTGTTCAGACAAAACAATTAAAACCTAAAACACGGTAGCAATTTTTTTTCTCTTAAGTAATGAAAGGGCAGCACAAATATTTTTTCCTTTTGTAATAATTATTTTACATGATTTTAGTTTATAATCATTTAAAAATAATTATAGCTGTATGCTACATGTATGCTCTGGTTTTGTACTTACATTGTAAGTGGGTAAGTGTCTAAACAGCTAGTTGGAGAATGATGCATTCTTAACGTACTTTTTTTTTTTCTTATAATCAAAAATGTTTTTTTTTTTGTCTAAGTGAGAAAGGTCTTAAAGGACAATATTTTTGTTTGTTAAGAGTTTTTGCATCAATCGAATAGTGGAAGAATTTTGAGACTTTTAGTTAAAGTCTTATAAATCATAGAAAAAGTTGTTATTAATTATATGTGCTTAGAGTTACAGTCTTATACTTTGTATTATACAGAAAATAACCAAAGTCTTATAAAACGTTATATACAAGAAAATGCAAGTATTTTGAGAGTTTTTTTGCTAATATAACAAAATGGGTTAGTTTTATAGGACTCAACCTTTTATGAGAGTTTTTCTACTAGACCTTATGCATAGTTCTTATGGGCATTTAGTGGGAGATTTCTATATTGAAATAGATAGAAAAAAATGTCTAGAAAGAGTCTATTGCATAGGCCTAAAAACCTGTATGCCCTCACGCGTAGGACTAGATTCCGCAACCAGTTCCATTAGTAATTGAATAGTACGCATCCAACACTACATCGTTATTTGAGGGAGTCAATAGAATTGGATTTCATACTAATTCTGTTGACCTTTCTTGCTATCTCTGGCACAAATAAAATTTAAAGCATCGCGGCACAAATAAGCCTTAAAGCATCTTTGCTTAATTATTCAAGTTGTATTTAATTTTTTGTACAATATAAATTAAAAGCCAAATAGGACTATTCATTTATCATAAAATAAGCTAAATTATTTTTGTGGTAGCAGTAACAAGTTTATATATTCTAGTCTATACTAAATCTAATAGTGCTACCAGCCAGCCTCACGTTTTTCTGAAGGGAATAACAAGTCTTATATCTAAGTCTTATACGTAAGTCTTATACTTAATTATTATACTTAAACCTAATATCACTGCAGCATTATACCTGATATTTACTGTGTCCCATATAAAATCATAGGTAACGTAAAGCATTTTGTGACAATTTTTCCAACATTGCTGGAACAGTATATCACAAATAATATGAATTATATTTTCTTATAAGGTAACAATTATTGCTAGATTATCAGAAAATCAGTGAGTTTGCGTTAACATGCAAGAAATCATTGAGAGCTATCAAATTGCATGATATTAAAGGCCAGTTGACAGGCTAATCTAAATCTAAATTTTTTTTGCAGTAATACAATGCCTGTGATTATGACAATTAATGTTAGCCTGTTGAACTCCATCGGGGGCTTGTCATTGAAAATTATAATTATCCTTTATATTTTCAAACTCGCCGGTCAGGGGAAGAATAATGCCCCCCGTTTAAAATGTAATAATGACACTAAAATAGATGTAAAGTAAGATGTGCATTGGGAACACTGTATATCTGCTGATTAGCAGACCCATTTGGACCAAAAGTGTCAAATTCATCGACAATATCAGATGTATTTCTAACTGTTCTATTGAACAACTAAGGAGGTGGGGAGTTGGCTCATGCACCAGCTGGATCTCATATAAATATAAACCCAGCTACTTATGTGCAAAACTCTGTTTGCACAGAGCCTTAATTCTTGCAAACAATGACTTAATCGACAAATGTATGGGCTTTATTAATGACTTTAATTGTTTTTGCATGTTCTTTCATGCATGATATGTTGGAATTTTACAAAATTCAGAAACTATATAACTGTACAAATTAACGGTAAATGGCAATTTTTTAAGCTACTGAAAGCAATGTCTAATCGACAAATAGAATGGCATTTCGTTTATGTTTGTACATGCTTGTGCATGCTCGTTCATGCACAATGTATTGGAATAGTTACAACATCATTCACAAATGATAGCGTATGAATTATGCTTTATGGTAAAACAAAATTCATCTAAAACTTACGCAAAACGAAGATTGATTCTATTGAATCTTTTCAAGATGATCTTATGCTGTAGCATACTCTCAGAAATATTAGGAAACGAGAATTAACTATGTCAAAAGTTCCCTAAAACTTAAATGAATTATTAGGCTTAAATAGAAAATGATTTATCTCTTTTTACAGTTTACGAATGGTACTCATAGTCTATACTATGTTCCTTGATTTTCGAAGGAAACCATACCATACTTTTTTAACTCTTATACCTTAACTTATACGAGTATAAGTCATTGTTGTTGTTATGTGTTCTATCTCTTTCTAAATTAATACTTATGGATACTTCTACTCTGTGATTGAACTAACGTTAGTGTCCTGTCTTTAAATCAGCAGTTTGCCTCTCTAACCTTGATAGTTCTGTGATATAATGTTTGTTAAGTTATTGAAATTTTTGCAATAGTCTCTTTATAATTTGACGCAAAATTATGCCACTTT
>BGZK01004183.1:0-15743 GCA_005406025.1 Eumeta japonica | reverse complement strand
TCAAGTCAGCCACCGTTCGGCGGGGGCACCCATAACGATCAACACCCGGCCGCCGGGGTCTGAACGCCGAGCCTCTTTGTTTAAAATTTACATTGCTTATGGTCGGTTTGTTTGCCGACTTGTCACTTTATCAATCAAGCTAATTTTGTACTCTGTGTTTGAAGCGCTGTGGCATTACTGGCCTGTGTATTCTACATACTCGTTCGGTTGCTTCAGTGCACATGCGTTTCTATGCGTTTCTTGAAGAAAATATGTATGGAGTGTTGATTTTTTTATTACATGTTATTGTAAAATAGTTATTAAGGAATAGAGAAAATAAATGAACAAAAAATATGGTTTATTTCAGTATTTGAGCAAAGTCTTGGAAGGAACAGCTCTCTTAAGTTTAATATGTCATTGTTTATTACTGGATACCTTTTCAATTAGTTTTCTTTCCTGCCAGTTAGCAAATTTTCCAGAACAAATCTGTGCTTGTAAAATAAGGAAGTTAATAGGTTTATAATAAAAACTGTTGACATTATACAAAAAGTATTCTGTGTGTTGACAGCACTACTAGTTGATAGCTTATTGAGCATCAGAAGTTTAACTCATAGAATATAGTTGATCACGTAACTATAGTGCATATTCAACATATTCTCTATGGACAAAACATACAAACAAAAGGGTCGTGCGACAGCTAACCTGTAGTGGCAAATTTTATCTATTAAGAACAGACAACAATCAACTTTTGCTTTAAAATCACAATTTGATTACCACAGTCAGATTAAAATACATCTGTGTGATTGTGTTATGGCATTAACAATTTACATTTATCATAGTAGATGATACATTCATTACTGATAAACTACGAAGAATCTTAAGGTGAATGAATTTATTGGACATTTACATCAGTGAGGGTTTTGACATCTCACCGTTAAATAATATTATTAGTTCGAATAAACACTCCTATATGAACTAGATTAATATTTCTTTTATGTTGAGTATCTGCAATCAAAATCACAAGATGAAACTTTTCAAAAGTTAAAAATGTCATTTTAATGTTCAAATGGTTGAAAGATATCGCTGAAATCAATGTCATTCTAAACACACATCTTAACACAAGTTTTCAAACAAAATTTTCAATGTTACACCACATTTGTGTTGAATTCTATTAAACATCATTGCTCATTTTACACCTTTTATCATTTTGTTTTTAATATGTTTAAAAATATAGCTCTTGATTTAATAATATAATTAAAGAAACGTTGAAAAAATAATTAAAGAAAAATTGATCAGACTATTTGATGATAAATCGCAAATTATAAATTCAAGATTGACAATCGGTAATTAGATTAAACTTACCGCAACATTTTTAACGTCCATTCACTTTTATTTTTCCGTTTCATGATCGCCGATAATTGATAGGATAGCACAAAATTATGTGACGAATGTCGAGCTTACGCTATGATTTTGACAAATGGGCTTGAATTTCATGGAGATGGTGAATGTTATCCAATTAAATTATGTCGCCTTAAAAACGGTTCACTACTATATTTATTCCTGAACATGTTAATTGTGATCTCATTGCTAATATTAAAACGAAAATCTACTATCCTTAAAATTTTTAAAACAAAATCAGTAATCATTTATATACGATGTGTATTAAATGGCAACAAGGAATGAGTTTAAAAATCTAGATGGCAAATCTCTCGCTTAACCCAAAGACTATGTTTGAAACAAAAATATGCATAAAATTCAATATAGATGACAAAAATAAATGTTACTTAAATAATTTAAAGTTGTTTCATTTCTTAAAATAATTTTTAGGAATTTGTGGAGAAATATTTAATTTCTCTCCCAATCGAGACTTTAACTTACATTATAAGGAATTTTCATATAATTGGTGTTGGCATCGCTGATTAAAATGCTTTATTAGAGTGAAAAGATCCACGGGAAGTAATATTCCGTTCAAATACCATTTTAGACATGGCAATAAACTGATTTTTTAGTGTTTCTATCAATAACGACAATTGACAAGTGCTTTATGGCAATGACTAAATCTCGCTATTCTATGGACTAAATTTAATGAAGCTAAAACCGATTTGAAGGTCGTCACGACCACTGAGCATATAAATAAGAGTCGGAACTCTCATACAAAAATTATTTCTATGGATCGCTTCGAATACAGTACCAACATTGACAAAATTACAAATAGAGTTGCTCAATCAAAAAACCATTTTCAGGGATGGTATAATTATATTTTACTAATAGTATATATTTTATACTGTATATTTCATAATTATAAAAGTGTGTTTTATATTTTGTTATGTATTTATTTAAATCAATCACATTTATTGCTGTAATTATTACTGAAATTGTTTTCATTTTTTTTAAGTGCAAAAAAAGTCTATAATGGTAACCAATTAAATTTTTATCGATCTATTTCGACCTAATATCGACATCTTCATATTTTAAACCGTTTTGTCGTTTATTTTCGTGTTGCGTTGCATTAGGTGGAATATCTCGCTGCTTTATCAATTTTATGCTTTAGAGATTTATCATTTATCATAATTTACGAGCGTAAATATTGAGTTGAGCACTTACTTTTCCATTTGGTGTTTAAAGATTTATAGCACTCGTTATTTATATTAGAAGCCTAAAATGATCAACAAACCGCATCGATCTCATCGAATTTGTGAAATATGCCATATAAGAGAGGTCACTATCACCGGAAAACCATTATTTTTCGCAAGATTTCCGTTAGATGAAAACATGTAAGTACCTACATTATGCAATCCTATCTATCTATGTGTTTTCGTCTTGGTCTCTTTAATATCTACCTAAAGAATTTGCTTATTAAGGCATGGTAATAAGGACTTGAGCTTCGAGAAACAATATGATATTTGAGGTAACTACTATCCATTTGTGAAATAGGCCTTATTGTCATTTTGAACAGTATCTAATACACTAATTATAATATCTAAATAGTTGCGACTTACCTAATGATACACAAAATAATAATTGAATTGTATGATATATATATGTATATGTACAGTGGAGACTAAATTAACTGGTTTAATTGTTAGCGTAAGGCATTTGGATAACCAAATTGCAGATGATTTTGATCAAGGCTTCTACTCTCATACAAAAGCCTTAATTTGAAGAATTGATCAAATAAATATAATTTTCCTGCTGCTGATTTTAAATCACGATTCTGGATACTCAATACCCAATGTAGGGTACATCCATACTACAATATCACTTATTATGAAATCATTTATACCTAACTATACCAGATCTATATCACCTATACCAGATAACTTATGATTGGTGTCTCATTTTTTTAATGAAGTAATTATATTTATTTAATCTTTAAGCTAGAATACCATTCCCTTATGCTTTGATATGTTTAAGTACAGACATGACACGATACAGTGGTGTAAAGATTAGTAACTCCCTTAGTGAGTGCTGGCCTAATTAAAACAACAATAAAATACTCGGGGCCGTGCTTGCACAGGGCCGGACAGATAGTGCCAGTTGTACATATCGGTGCATGTACGAATTAGACTACAAAGTTTTTCAGGTGGCAATCCATATAATTATTAAATTATAATTGATGTCTAGATAATTGAGTCTCCACTGTAATTAAATCAATGAACTAGTTAATTAACCTTAAAACATAAATTACCTCATTCAATTTTATTATAATTTCAGCTGTAAACAGTGGCTAAAGGTTGTTGGCAATGAAGAATTAGTGTACTTACCAATTGAGAAGCTTAATAAAATACGTTTTGTATGTGGCAACCATTTTTCAAAGGAAGATTTTAATAAAAGGAAACAGACTTAAGAAACATGCAGTTCCAATAATAAATTTATCTAGACCTCCTCTTACTGATGTGCAGCTGCTCGATTTTCCTCAGCATTTATTTTCTAGAAATGGTAATTATTGTTATATAATAAACATTTTCATCTTTCTAACATCCTTCATAGTTTCCATAGTATTAACTCTGAAATCTCACACATATCTATTGATTAATAGATGGTAAATAATTGAATATTTTTGTCATTTATTTCTTATAAAATGTCTGAGTCGATCCCAATTCCAGAGTGATAAAATGAATTGGTATTTTTGGCACCTTAATTGTAAAGTTTCATTTTAAATTCACTAAAAGTAACAAACATTGGTGTGAGCATGTTTATTCAATCATATTCATGACATTTTCTATAAAGTATAACTACTTTTCAATTTTATTGTTTTAACATTAAGTTTATGTGTGAAAATATTGTTTCTAGTTTCCATACAAGAGGAAATACCAAGCACAAGTCAGGAAAGACAACCTACCCTCAGCCAGTCGTATACTACAGGTAAATAATAAACATTTTCATCTTTCTAACATCCTTCATAGTTTCCATAGTATTAGCTCTGAAATCTCACACATATCTATTGATTAATAGATGGTAAATAATTGAATATTTTTGTCATTTATTTCTTATAAAATGTCTGAGTCGATCCCAATTCCAGAGTGATAAAAATGAATTGGTATTTTTGGCACCTTAATTGTAAAGTTTCATTTTTAAATTCACTAAAAGTAACAAACATTGGTGTGAGCATGTTTATTCAATCATATTCATGACATTTTCTATAAAGTATAACTACTTTTCAATTTTATTGTTTTAACATTAAGTTTATGTGTGAAAATATTGTTTCTAGTTTCCATACAAGAGGAAATACCAAGCACAAGTCAGGAAAGACAACCTACCCTCAGCCAGTCGTATACTACAGGTAAATAATAAACATTTTCATCTTTCTAACATCCTTCATAGTTTCCATAGTATTAACTCTGAAATCTCACACATATCTATTGATTAATAGATGGTAAATAATTGAATATTTTTGTCATTTATTTCTTATAAAATGTCTGAGTCGATCCCATTCCAGAGTGATAAAAATGAATTGGTATTTTGGCACCTTAATTGTAAAGTTTCATTTTAAATTCACTAAAAGTAACAAACATTGGTGTGAGCATGTTTATTCAATCATATTCATGACATTTTCTATAAAGTATAACTACTTTTCAATTTTATCGTTTTAACATTAAGTTTATGTGTGAAAATATTGTTTCTAGTTTCCATACAGAGGAAATACCAAGCACAAGTCAGGAAAGACAACCTACCCTCAGCCAGTCGTATACTACAGGTAAATAATAAACATTTTCATCTTTCTAACATCCTTCATAGTTTCCATAGTATTAGCTCTGAAATCTCACACATATCTATTGATTAATAGATGGTAAATAATTGAATATTTTTGTCATTTATTTCTTATAAAATGTCTGAGTCGATCCCACCAGAGTGATAAAATGAATTGGTATTTTGGCACCTTAATTGTAAAGTTTCATTTTAAAATCACTAAAAGTAACAAACATTGGTGTGAGCATGTTTATTCAATCATATTCATGACATTTTCTATAAAGTATAACTACCTTTCAATTTTATCGTTTTAACATTAAGTTTATGTGTGAAAATATTGTTTCTAGTTTCCATACAAGAGGAAATACAAGCACAAGTCAGGAAAGACAACCTACCCTCAGCGAGTCGTATACTACAGGTAATCACATAAAAATGGAAATGTATTTATTGTGTGGATTAAAATCAAACTATGCCATCTCCACCAAAATTACTTTTCAAATAAGGGAGTAAAAGATTGTAGGATTTATTATAAGCTATTGCTATACAACATTGGATTGAAGAAAGTTTCATCATATCTTTTAGAAAACATTAAAACTTTCTTTTGGATAAAAACGTAATGGAAAGAACACAAAATTGATAAAATATTGGAGGTAGCATATTTTGATTTATACGTGGGATTTAAATACTTTTGAATTAAATACTGTTGGGATTGGGTACTTTTGATTTGAGTAAGGAGTTTGAATAGCACAGGGTCATATTTATAAATAAAATTAAGTATTATTTTATTGTATAGGTAATTAAATGAAATTACTAATTATTATGCCTCTATTAATACTCATTGCAACATAAAACTGAAAATGAAAACCTGAAAAATGAAAATGAAAACATAAAACAAACATCAAAAAGTTCTCATTTGAATTTGGTTCAATGTTTGGTCAACTGCATTTTTTCAAAAGAAACCTTTGCATTTACTTAAATGGAAATGAATACTGAGTTAATTGCGACATTTCTTTACAGTTTGTCTTCCAATTATTTACAATACCTTCTGTATTAATCTGATTTAGGCAATAGAATACGGCTTAGATATATTTTGTTTGATCCTTTTCTTGACTGATCTTATGTTCACATATAATGATTTTACATTGTTCTTCGATAATTTATTATGGGAGGAACCTGTGATGATGAAAAATTATACAAGTAGATTTGTCAACATAATATACTAATTGTTTGGTAAATTTGGGGAGTGGTGCATTTTTAAACAATCAAATTATATTACAAGCAAATTGGGAGTCTCTTCCTGTAGTAGTTGAAAAATTCTTTAGCTCTTAATTTATGCATGTGTAATTGTATCAACAAAATGCGTTTTGCAGAAGTGAATGTTTCTACTTTAAGACCTTTCTCATAATTGAAGACACATGGAGCAGACATTTTTTTCTGACTTCCGAAACTAATATTAAACCTAGTGTTAAATATCAGTTTGAAAAACTCAGTTTAACTTCATATTCTAGTTTGCATTGATCTTTATACATTAGGTATAATTAAGTAATAGAAAGTTTAGGATGAAAATATATACATACTTTTTTAACTCGGCAGTAATGGCTCTCAATAGGTTTAATCGTTTTGATGAATTTCTCCACAGCTTCTCATTTTGAAGTATGTAAAACCTTTTTCTGTCACCATCACAGTGTTCTTCAGCCATCCTACTAGTTATGCGATGGCGATTTAAAACTCCTTATAAACATTGTATTGTGTGAGGCGTTAATTCGCGAAAATCCATAATAGGCGCTTGCCTACAACATGCAGCATGCAACCCACCGCTGATCCTCGAATCTGCCTCTCCACTATAAATCTCTATCTAATGCTTTGCCTCTCCTTTCTCTATCCAATATCCAATCTCTATCCAATTGCTGTCATGCAATGGTTGACATTGCTTGACAGCGGTTCACTTAACGAGGTTGTGTCAGTTATTTTAACACTCCTTACACCCTGGTGCATGTGATTGCCTGCAATTTTCTGAGGATGTGCCTAGTTAGCATGAAATATACGTAGAAATTATTATATTAATGATTAGCGGACTAAGATAATTATAAAAGTAAAATTAGCACTTGATTAGGTGTTCGATATCTGTCAATCCTCTCGAATCAATATTCAATTCTTTGGATTTGTATGGTGGAGCAACGAAACATTAACCTCACAGTACTAATACTAAATATCAGCCATGATAACAGAATCGAGAGTTCTGATTGGCTGAAGTGGATTTGTCTATTAATGTCTTGATTAAGACAAATATATGGGGATAAGTAGTTTTGAAACATATATTAAATTTGTGCCTGTTTTTTTTCATGAAACGATGGAGTAGGCTGATTTTGAATATTGCTACTTTAAAGATTTTTTTTATTAGCTTGCAAAATCAATATTTAACTTTTTTTTTGGTTTGGTGGAGTTGGCCAAATTTAATTTTAATCTGCACAATTGTTAACCATCACTAACAAGTGGTAGGGTAGGTATGAGTGGTAGTCTTTATTTTCATTATCGGAAAATGTGGTTCGATTTCTACCATGAGAATGCATTTATTTAAAACCTAATTCAAATTAAACTGACCCCATGATCTATAAAACATGTTAAGCCATCAATTCTGATTTTGTCATCTTAATGGTAGTTGTTATAGCTCTATACCAACCAATTATATGATTGTTCAGATTTTATGGTACATATCTAACTCCAACACTTTTATTGTCAACTTTAAGCTTTTATTGTTTTTTTTGGTGAATATTACAAGATTTAATAAGAAAATAATTAATGTTTCTAGTTTTCGTACAAGAGGAAATGCCAGGCACAATTCAGGAGAGATACCCTATTCCAATCAAAGCATATACAGGTTAGTACCTAAAAATATAACTCTGTGTTTATTAATGTCAACCATTATTAAGCAGTGGTTAGTTCTTATTATCAATGTGATTTGATTTCTACTCTAGGAATTCATTTATTTAGAAAACTTAATTCAAATTAAATAGACCCTCATGTTCTAGAAGACAAGTTAAACCGCTTCTCTTGATTGTTCACATTTTAAAGATATTTGTTACAGCTCTATACCAACTAACCATCTTATATGATTATTTAGATTTTACTGCATATACCTGACTCATATAATTTTATTGTCAATTTTAAGCTCTTACTGTTTTTGGTGAATATTACAAGATGCAGTAAGGTAAATAATTAATGTTTCTAGTTTCCATACAAGAGGAAATGCCAGGCACAAGTGAGGAGAGACAACCTACCCTGAGTGAATCGTATACCACAGGTGAGCATATAAAAATAAAAATATATTTATAATTGTTAACCATTACTAAATAATGGTAAGTTAAGTAACAGAGGTAGTCCTTTTCTTCATTACCATATAGTGTAATTTGATTTCCATCCTGAGAATACATTTATTTAAAACCTAATTCAAGTGAAACAGACCCTCATGTTGTAGAAGGAATGTTAAGCTGTTGATCTTGATTATTCTCATCTTAATGGTAGTTATTACAACTCTATACCATCCAGCCATCTTATGTGATTGTTTAGATTTTACTGTACATATCTAACTCTAACATTTTTATTGTCAACTTTAAGCTCTACTGTTTTTGTGAATATTACAACATTTAATAAGGAAAATAATTAATGTTTCTAGTTTTCGCACAAGAAAATGGCAGGCACAAGTCCAGAAAGACAACCTATTCCAAGCGAATCATATGCCACAGGTGAGCACCTAAAATCGAACTGTGTTTATATATGACAACCATTACTAAACAGTGGTAGTCCTTAATCTCATTAACAGATAATGTGCTTTGATTTCTATCCTGGAAATGCATTTATTTAAAGCCTAATTCAAATTAAATTGACCCTCATGTTCTAAAAGGCATATTAGGCTGTTGGTTCTAATTCTTGTCATTTTAATGGTAGTTGTTGTAGCTCTATTCCAACCAACCACCTTATATGATTATTTAGATTTTATTAAACATAGCTGACCCCAATATTTATATTGCTTTTATATTTATATTTTGTACTGGAATCCTTGAATTTTTGTGGTGATTATTACAAAAGTAAAGAAAAAAAGAAAATCTTATCACATCATCCATGAGTAGTCTGTAATGTTCTAAAACTGCATTATTAAAAAGCTATGATTGTAGAGTGCTCCATGGAGATAATTATTAAGTTACCTTTAATTATTGAAGCATATGGAAAGAGTAGCAAATCATATTATTAAAAATATTAAAACTGGTATTGAATTATTATTATTTACACATCATTTGTATAGTTGTGTTCTCCATAAATTAAAAATAAAGCTCTTTCGTTTCCATCATAACAATATTAATTATAACAAGGATTTCAGTAGCTTGGCTATTTTATTCAAATAATTTTAATAGTTTCTAATTATAATTTTCTTACAAGACTCCTGAGAACTACCTCCAAAAATTTTGTTTTGTTTCAGATATGTCGCCAAGGAAAAGAAATTAATTCAACAACTGAAAAACAAAATATACATTGGCTAGTCTCAAAAAGTGCCAAATTAATTGAGAACATTGAATCCCAATTTTAAAAGAACTCGTCTTGTCGGCATTTCAAAACCAGAAAAAAACCTACTGGAAGACGTTGGTCAACAAATTTAAAAGCAGCTGCTATTTGTATTTTAAAACGATCTCCTAAAACATATAGATACTTGCAAAACATAATCCCTTTGCCTAGCATTAAAACTTTAGGAAATTTATTACAGAAAGTCCCTATAGCACCCGCATTAATTATAAAATATTAGAGTATTTAAAATCAATATCTTCAAGCAGATCTATTCAAGATAGACTTTGTGCATTAGTATTTGATGAGATGTCAATAAGTAGTCATCTTACATATGATATGCCCTCTGATAAAATTGAAGGTTATGAGGATTATGGATTAGGGTATGAGAGGACAGATCAATTGGCAAATCATGCATTAGTATTTATGTTACAGGGTATTTGTGCTAAATTTAAGCAACCAGTTGCATTTTATTTCGTAAAGACTCAGTATCATCTCAAAATTAGCTAGTCTAATTATTGAGATAATTAGAACCATAAACTCAACAGGTTTTAAAATAATTGTCACGGTTTGTGATCAGGGATCAACGAATATGGGGAATTAATATTTTAAAGAAGTTAACACATTCAACTTCTATACGTGACAAAAATTATTTTGTGGTGGATAGGCAAAAATTGTTTATTATGTATGATGTACCTCATTTATTTAAATCTATAAGAAACAATTTTCTTCTTAATGGTAACATACACTTTAACAATCGTGTGGATATTGGTCCCATTTAATAGAAGTAGAGAAAAGAATAAAAATCTTTTGTATCTGTCCAAAATTAGCCCTGTACATGTTAAGCCTAAAGGAAAGGCTAAAATGAAAGTAAAATTGCAGCGCAAATGTTAAGTCATACAGTATCTGCTGTCTTAAAATTAATGACAGAGTCACGTCATTACCAAGAGAATAGTACTGCTATGATGGACACTGCTTTGATTATCGAAGAACTTGATAAGTTGTTTGATTTCACAAATGGTCCTTCCTGTGCTGAAGATATTAAAATAGGTCTAAGACAAAATGTGTCCATTAAAACCAAACATTTGAAGGTATGGACAGATTTTAAAAAAAAATTATTAAATACCAAATTCATAGATGGTGATGGAAAACCAAGTACAAAAGTAAAATGTCTTCGTGGTTATGTACTCTCAATGGATACATTACGAGACATCTGGTACTTACTTCGAAAGAAGTATGGTTTTAAACATATGAATTTAAGGCAGTTCAATCAGGATGCATTAGAAAATATTTTCGGTATAATTAGACAGTACAATCCGACAAATAGAAATCCTACATGCACCAATTTTATAGCTGCCCTAAAAAGTACTATAATATCCGGGTTAACTGCCCCACATAGTAGAAGCGCTAATTGCCAAAAAGATTATCAAAAACTATTAACCAACTTTCATGATATGCTATTTGAAGAGAATCCACTGAACCTGATTTAGATCAACATGTATTATCAAAAACTACTGAATCTGAAACAGTTCAAATTACTGACGTACATTCAGAGGTTCCAGTTTTAACTATACCAGAAGAATTTGATATTGTTGAAACTGATTTCACTGAAATTGATAAACAACCGTTAGTGTACAGTGGTTATATAGCTTCTACGTGGTCAAAAGCCTGAATTGTGTTGTATGTGAACAGGCTCTCCAAGAAAATAATCCTGAAAACAATCCTATTTATTCTTACATAACTTTAAGAGAATGGTGGAAAGATCAACATGCATTGACATATCCATCTATAAAGTTATGTGGATTGATACAGGATGCTTTAGATATTTTGAAAAGAAGTAATTAATCAGTTACATGTAACAAACATTTGCCAATTGACTGTAACACTATTTTTAGTAAATGTGACATAAGGTGGATGAATTGGAAATCACACAGACATGCCTAAAATTGTATTAGATCGCTTAGCTCGTTTATTAATAAGACGACAGTGCCAAAGAATAAATCAGGGCTATAACTAACTGAATAACTAAATTTTAACTAAATTTTCCAATAACTAAATTTTCCAATAACTAAATTTTCCATCCCATCTCTTAAACCTGATAATAATTTAACAGTATTTCAGTAGTGTTTATACTTACATCTGGTTAGAAAAATCTAAGAATAGTTTCCAGGCAAAATTTTAGATTAATGAAGGTAAAATAACATTTTGAAATGTTATGGTTTTACTGATTGCAAAACCTATTTTCATGCAATTTCATACATCTGACTTGAATAGTTTTTGATTATAAAATAACAATTATTTGTTGAATCAATTTATATGCAAATTTGATTTAATTTTAATGTAATTTATTCACCTTAGATTAGGAAAAGTAAAAGAAAATTGTATAGGTTTATGGTCTTTATGTTATGTCCCTAATAGTAATTAATTTAATATATATCATGCTGTTGCTCTAAGTATGTGAAATTTTGTCAACTAATATCCTGTAATCTTAAAATGTTTTTATGTTACATGATGAATTCGGGAGACGTGTTGGTGGCGCCTCGTACAGCATCTGAAGTCATAGATATAATAAAATGGAAAACAAGAGGAAATTTACTATTACACTTGAAATGTTTTAAAGGTGATGTAAGAAAGATGAAATTTGGTCTATGGGGATAGTAATTGACCTCTTAGAGTAATACGATGGTGTATCCATGTAATTCGGCGACCGACATACACTGAATTAGGAATGATAGCCAAATGTAATCAGAATTGGTTTTCATATAACTTGTACTTTCAGATGCTGAGAAAATAAGAAGAAAGCGAGTTGGTGTGGGGGCGTTGTTGACTGAGCCACTGAATTTGAATGGTAGCAAACATTATTCTGCAGCCCTTCAAGCCTATGGACAATTCTACTGATATTTTACAAAATGTGTAGTATGTTTAGTTTATAAATCGGGAGGTCGGCTGTCTCTTTCAAGGTGTTTTGGCAGGCGAATATATCCCGGCAGCTCCGCTAAAATATTGTGCGATATAAATTGTTAAATATAGTGTTAATTAAACTATTTAAAAATTATAATGTGAAAAGCGATGTCTGGGGATATATCGTGGTAGTAAGACGCCACCCGTTTTGTAAGATGTTCCACCTATAAATAGGCTGCATCAGTCTACATTAGCAATTCGTTTTGTATAATAACATACACAAATAATTAAATCTCAATTTTAATGTAACTCTGTATCCTATTTTATGTAGAAGTTTTGTGGTGTTGTCAAGTTTTAATATTGTATAAGAGCCAAAATTGAATGCAATAATAAGTTTTGAATAAATGTAATTAGTTAAAGTATTTCTGGGATAAACAACTACAATTTCCAGAAGTGGTGATCAGAAATATTGCTTGAATTGATTACAAAAACTAGAGACCGTTTCCTAACTTTTATTACTGTACAATTTAACAAATTAAAAGAAAGTTTTACAAATGTTCTACTAAACGTTTGTGTGTTTTCACTACAAACTGAAATCGTGGTGTGTTTTAGAAATATTTAATCAAGTAATTCTCTATTTGTGTATTTGTTATTATAACCACTGACTATGCAGGTCATTTTTAATAATAAAGTATTGATTCTAATTGTTTTTTTTACCTATTACTAAAATATAAATCTATTTAGCTATGCTAAAGATTCAAATTTACCGCCAAAATTTTATCGATATCTATATGAAGCGAATTTTGATTAGAGGACATCTCTAATGTCAAAATGACAGAATAACATTTCAATGTTGGTGACACTTATTTGGTGTAAGGTTGGTAATGAATTGTAACTATCAACGATTATTTTTCTATGGAGTTCCGACTCTATTTATATGCTCAGTGGTTTGGAGTGTCGTCGCTAAAATTTTGTTTTGTCGATAAATTGGAAATTTGTGATACATACCAAAGAAAATATTTGAAAATTAAACAAAATGGCCGTAAGTACAATTTATTTAATTACGATAATATAAAATAGTCAAAAATTTACGCGAGTTATGTGTATTATTCACCCGGTATTTGGGATAACCTAAAATGATTTCTCGTGTAGTATTGAATATTTTAATTTTCACTTCGGAAATCTTTATATCTGGCTGATATTCATATTAACGTAATTTTGTGAAGTTAAGAACTCGTTGATGTGTTAATTTTGCCAATTTATTCCATTTTATGTGAAAGCATAGTGGATGAAATGTAAAAGATTTGTTGACGTTTTTGATCTCTCTTCATTTTGTCTAATTTTCTCCGGGGAATCTAATTCAACTCATCCATTTTTATGAAAGACTACCCTTTCTAAAGTTATCAATTAATGTATGGCTTTTACTACCTTTACATCTAATCTCTGTAATCAATATATGGAAACTGCTAGGTTAGGTTTATTGTGTCATCTAGTGTAATTTATGCGCTGTAACAAAGTGGAGGAGCCCACGCAGAAGTCGTTGCATTTATAGTTGCACTTGTATGTGATAGGTCCTAATAATTTAAAACATATCCCATGGGGATGGAGGACAAAAAATATTTATGATATGGACTTACCAACTTTCACATAATCAGAGTTCAAATATATTCCTGGTAAGTATACTATACTGATATATTATCAGTATAGTATAGTATATATATATATATATATATATATATATATATATATGATACTAAATTGTTACTATCACTGTTTTTGAAGGGATAATATTTCCATTTTATATGAATAAATTATTTATTATTAAAATATTAGTCCCCAAATTGGCAGCGCAAGTTCAGGAAGTCAGATCAATAACTAGAATAGAAGATTGGTGCACATCCATATCAGAGGTCTCCGTCTCGATGATTCCTCTTTGGAGCGAAGTACGTGTGTCCCAGGGGATGGTCGGTCAGAAAAATGGCAAGCAAAAGCCGCCATAGTAATATTACAGATTGATAAGGAAGGTACATTTTCTATTGATGATTGTTGCTGTATATATTTGATTTTTTGTGGGTATAATGCTATTTCACAACATTCTGAAGTTCTGTCATTTCTGACTTATGAATAATTTTGATTAAATAATAACTTAAAAATAACTATGTTGTTATTGCATAGTTTGAACTAATGTATGCTGTTTTATAGAATTTTAGAATCAACAGTAGCGAAGTTGAGTTATTCACTATGCCCTTTAAGGTGTCTCACTACATTGGTCTGATGAACTTGTGAATTAAGTGTGTGTTTGTATGAAAATATGTATGTTTCAGGTTGCTGTAGATAAAACAACATATGATAATGTAAATATTAAAATCAAATAAATTTGTAGAAAAATTTCACATTACACAAAATAACCATTTAGACATAAAACTTGTTTGATCTTTGAACTATATAGTAGTATATAGTTGGAAAGATGACATGAAAATCATGACCGACCTTGTACAGTTTACACTTGATAAGGTGATGGTTTAGAAATAATAATAAATAGGCTTTTAGAGTGAAGCCGATCGTTAGCTTTATTGTTTAAATTGTTTCTCGGTCACTTTTTATTTTAAACTCAATAATAGTTGATACATTGAAGCTATTGATTATAGAAAATCCTTTCTGTGTACTCCTGTAGATTTAGATTAGCGGCAAACTTGGATTAATCCAAACTAAGTGCCAAAAGTGTCCAAAACTTATAATGTCAAATGTATGTATTTATGTAAATCCTCATGACTTTTTGTCATTCATTCTATTTATTAAGGATATATCTAACAATACTAATCGTATGTAAACAAGGAATATATTGACCAGTGTTGCCTGTTTCAGGTGCAAATCATTCCCCTGTTTGGTAATGAGCATGTTATCGGTATTGGATTAAATGTTGAAAATGCTATAAAATTTTCATCAGTATAGGTATTATAAAGGTTGTGTTAGTTAGTAAAATCACTAAAGAGTAGCAAATCATCAGTGTTGATCAAATATTTATTTTTTCTACATTAAATGATTGTAAAGTTGTACACTAAATTATGCAATAATAATTTTACATTGACATTAGTTATCATTATTATATACACAGGTTT